>JAFBJW010007502.1:6377125-6518656 GCA_016785235.1 Pseudorhombus dupliciocellatus
TGGGTTCTAAAATTTGACAGAGGGGCCGGACCACGAGCAGATAGATGGAGTGTTTTGATGACCCCACCTCGTTGGAGAAAAAAATACATATCATGGGATATGGAGAAAACATGTGCTTTGAAAATGAACAAAAGCATTACAACAAAATATCTGTCTTTGACGCCCCACGGTATTCAACTATTTATTGAAATGAGTCTTAAAATACTGAAAATTAAATGAACCAAACTTTTTTATGACTAACAATTTCTATTTTAAAGCACTGAAAGTTGTGTTATCCTTCAGGATATCATCATTATCACTCTCCTCCTGACTGTCTTTATTTCCAAAATGGTAGGAGATGCAGATGTACTTGTCCTGCTGCTTCTATTCAATTTGTTTCCCCAGTGCCAAAAGTCAACAACGACCAGTGCAAGGACCAAACAGTAGCAGCGAGCTTATTTTGAGAACTTGCGCTCACCTGCGCATCACTTATGTGCGCTCCTTAACAGAATGAACATGTAACATATAACTTACTGAACTAATTATTTTAGCATATAACTATGCTAGCATAGTTAGCGTGCTTTGTGGCAAAGTGACGGCTAATGTTGTATTCCTTAAAAACCACCACAGTTTGAAAACATCAGAATTGCAGGCAAAATAAAACATTAACAAGGTTTATTCATTTCATTTTTTCAAGTTCGGCGGGCCGGATTAAAACGTTTAACGGGCCGCATATGGCCCCCGGGCCGTAGTTTGCCCATGCCTGCTCTAGGACATTCAGAGAAAAAGTTAGTTGAAATTTTTTTTTTCCCATTCAAGTCAATGGGAGGACATTTTTATCCAAAATTTGATTGTCACAAAGCCAAATTCCTTCCCACAGAAAGTGTTTTAGAGCACGTTTCAAAAAAACAAGCAAGAACAATAGGGTTCCCACAGCTGTTGCTGCTTGGACCCCTAATAAATGATCCCCTTTTAATGGTGTGTGAACCCCACTTTGAGAATCCCGTGTATTAAAATAAAGTGGTTTTATAGACCAAATAATTAACAGTATTTGATTGTGTGTTGTCCAATCATAAACAGGATTCAGCTTGAAACCTTCAATAAATTTTTATTGAAAAAAGTACCAATAAACAACAAGAAATCCAGGAGAAAAAAAAGATTTGTAGAGCAAAGCTCCATATGTACAGCATATTGCACTACATAACAAATTGTCTTTACTTCCATAGTATATAAACAAACAAAAATATATATAAACAAAAAAAATGAGTGCACAGTCGAGTCTCGAAAACACACAGTCAATGTTTACAAAAATGCTACATTTTTGCTGGGTCTCATTTCTTGGTATACAGAGAGTGTGTGATAATCAAGACTTTTCTGAAACTGAGCAGTTAAAGGCATATTCCAGGGTTTGTAGAAACACATTTACACGTCATCTGTTCTGTAAGAAGGGCAGATATTTCATAGGTATAAGCTCCTGAGCCAAATCAACCGCAACCATGAAATATTTTGGTTTTCTTGGCTTTGTTTATACACGGCAATGAGATGTGCAAGGAATGTTGCAAGTTCATTTTTCCTTTCAAAGAATGCCCTTGATCTCATGGACTTCAAAAGGATCCTACTCATATTAAAAATCCTCTTACACACATGAACTGTTCTTATAAAAGCAGACCCTTTTTTTCTTAGGAAAATACATTTTAAAAAGGTTAAGAAAGACAATGAAGAAATGTTACCATTAAAAAAAAAAATCAAAATCAAAACCTTCCTCAAAAACTTCAAATTTATATAAAGTGGACTACAAAATTCAAGACACTGCAGTTTCCATAAAATACATATCCCCACCCTTGGGATTCCCCACACTAACTTATAATGTGATGAGTGTGGTTTGGGAACCTCATCCTAACAACATTATACAGGGCACCATGGTGGTTTGAATCCCTTTCCAACACGTTCTAACAGGCCATCGACCCTGAGCCCATTGGTCACAAATGAAGCTGACGGCTGACACACGGCAAGATAAGCCCAAGAAAACAATCCAGAGTGTATACTATACATTAACACATGACAGACAAGGGACCCATGGGATCTCTAGATACAAAGTACTTTCCAGTGCATGTTGATTACAACACAATGATCGAGATTTAAAGAAGTGAACACAAACATTAACGCCCTGTGACTTGAAAGGGAATATGCAGGCAACCTTTTTTTTTTGGAAGCATTTCTGTCAGGGAGGAATGAATGACTCATTCAGGGGTTATGCTGCTGCTTTTCTTAACAGATTGTGAGTGTGACCAACAAGACGAATAGAATTGAATAGAGCAGTGGGAGATGATGACATAGGTCTGAATTAGTTAATAATAACAATCATCATCATCATCATATCTGGTTTGAGTTTTGAATTTCCAAAAATCTAGCCTGGATATTTCCCTGGTTTGCCCTGTCTGATTCAGATGTGTTAGCAACAGTAGGAAAAGTTTCCAAAATTTTCCGGCAAGGGGTGGCGCCTGGACAGAGAACACGCGATGAAACACGATCTCGGAAATCTGCTGTATTTTTGTTTACATCAGCCAGACAACAACATAGGCCTGCATTGCCCAAAGATCTCAAATGTCATTGTCCTTGCGTGTATGGCACCTCATTTTCATCCTGAGATATTTGTTCTGTTCCAGTTTCAGGTGTGTGTCATGTGTTAGAACCCTCAGTAACACACACACTCTCTTATTGTAAAACATGTGAGACACTGTCCCGTTGCATTCTTGAAGACTTCAGTGCAAGTCTGAGAGAGTCTAAGATGCAATGTTGTAAGCTATGGTGATTGTAAATGCATTGTGGGTACTATGCTTTCTCAAAGTACCAATATGAATTCAAAATTACCATAACTGCTGGTCAAACCACAACCTTGTTACAGACTCAAACCTACACTGGAAGAGTATAACAAAAAAGTAGATTTTGGGGTCTTATCACTTAAAACTCCAAAAAAGAAAAAAAAAAACAGAAAATTAGAAGTAATTGCACACATAAGTGTATACAGTAGAAATGGGCAGTCACACAAACAAATAAATAGAAAAAAGAAAAATAATAAATTACAAAGACAAATGAGCCGATGAACAACACCCATGTAATGAAGGAGCCGCACAAAGAGGAAGGCCAGAGCCAGTGGTGAGACAGGGGGGCTACAGGTACTGGCTCAGCGTTCAGCATCCGCAGGAAACTAACCACAACCACATTCAGTGCATCTCACACGCCTAATCACTACATGCTCAGCAGCCCCCCATCACCACCACAGTCAGCAAGTCAGCCTCGGACTCCTCAGTCAATCTGTACCCTTGTGTATGCATTTTGAACTGCAATGAAATATAGAATTGACAAAATAGCCGGGAGGTTTTGTCGTGAATATTTGGGTGAAAACGCTGCACTCCTTCCAAACATGTAACAGATTCTCAAGGTTACCAGTAGCCCACAGTCTGTCCCTGAGACATCCTTAAGAAAATGAGAGAAAACCATAATTATGCAGTGATAAACTTGACACATTGTAAGGAGCAAGTAATTACAGACCCCTGATATGTACTGCTCCTCGGGTCCAAACATTGGCCAGGGTTCAGCAATGGAAAACATACAACAAACAGCATCTTCAACAGTGTCTTTAAACATATTCATAATTCAAGAATAATTACAGTCTTTTTCACTTTTGTTTCATTTCAGAGACTGTTTGAGTCGGTGGTGGTTATACTGAGGATGCTAAAGGAAAATCTGGATCTTAACACCAAACCCAATGCAAGATCACCCGTCAGGATATTACACAATGTGAAGTATAGGTAGCCTGAGGGGAGGAGATTCTGTTTCACAGATTGATTATGGAGCATTGTTTGGTGTTCAGAACACGCACAGGTTGAGAAAAGCAACCTAGGAAAACCTTTCAGCTGAGGCACGTGGTGCTATTGTAGCCATGAAGGGTTGGTAAATGAGCTTCCCGAGTCCAAACCAGATTCCAGACTGTGTTAAGCCAGGTCTCGAGACTGACTGGACAGGCTAATGAGTATGTCTGAAATGTTGTGGCAAGAAGACAAGAGGAAAACTAAAAGCCTTCATATAAGACAGAGGTTAGCCTGGAAACAATCTGAACTCTTGAAGGGTGTAAAGTCTAGTGCAAAAACAGTGGATCCGCAGCTCCACTTCAAGGGCATGGAGGTCTGAAAAAAATCACATGGAAGAACAAAACTAATGCGAAAGGGGAAAAAATCATGACAGCAGACTATGTCAAAATAACATGGTTCTGTTATTTTTGTGTTACTTTGCTTAAGCAAGTGTTTCGTCAAATATCCTAACTGAATGCAACTGAGAGCTTCACAAATTTTCTGCATGAAAAAGACAGCACACAACAACTTCAATCTAAATATCTGTTCAGTGCACTAAGTGATGAATGACTGCAAGTAATACAAATTAGATTACCTGCTCAGCATGACCGTGTTTGTTACGGCTCAAAGTTCTTTCATATGAAAGCAAAACCAACTAACCACAGGTTTTATTTCAAATGTTATATTATTCATTGTGTAACTCCAAACTGAAACTGTGAACATAGTTACTTTCCACCACTGATTCCGAAATGTGGTAACAGCACAAACCAGTCTTTCCTTTGACTCTGTTGTTGTCGACAGGTTTGCTGGCAGTCACCAGGCTTGTTAGACCAGTGGGTGATGATGTTCAATGCTCCGCCCCGAAACTTAGCAAGCCATTTAAACATCTAATGACCTAATGGTTTGTTTGACATGTAGCACATGACTAATGAATTCTTGCCTCTGAACGTAATATTTAGAACATAGTTACTCGTGTGCTGACTTACTGACATGCGCAGAAACTTTCCTTTGTTTCCAATGTTTTGAAGGTTACTGAGGGATCATATTCAGATTTAACGGCACACTAAAGTGGATGACAGAGAAGGAAAACAAAGAAATTAAAAGATAAACGTTCCATTGAGGTGGGGTGCAAAATGCTTTGTTCTGAGAAGTTGCCTCTTTGGAAAATTGGTAAATCAACTTGACTGATCACCTGGGAATCTTCAAAAAAGAAAGAAATAAACTGTCACACCTGTCATGATCGCTCAATACTCTTTCTGGCAGAAGACATTGAATAAGGCATTCCCAGGGTCTGTGGAGGTCATTTAAGATAGATACATGTTGAAGTGCAAAAAATTTAACAAGAACGATGTACTGTACAAAATCACTACGCCACACGTATATGAAAATATGAACATTGTCCTGTAGAGGAATCTTGGAGAATCATGGCATCTTCTTGGAAAGAAAAAAAAAATCGACACAACCTCTTTTACAAAAGTGGGTTGTCTCCGTCCCGCGGTGACCTTTTGTCTCCTTTCTTTCGCCCCTCCCCAAAAAACAGACCCGTGTTAGATTTGACAGTGCCATTAGGAGTCCAGTTCCTCACAGAGATGAAGGAAGGGACGCAAGTGGAAGACGTCCCCTCACCTCCTTCCTGCTCCGCCTCCTCTGGCAATGAACCCCCTGTCAAACAGAAGGCTGAGCAGAGCCGCAGCCAGTCGCCACCACAGCGGCCCCTGATTCCTTTGGTTTCGATGATACTGAAATAACAGACAGAGACAAAAAAAACACATGTCAGCCAGCGCACGCCAATGAAAGTCAATCACAATGTCACAGAAACACAGGGCTAAGAATGGTCATTATCTTGAGTTTAAGCTGTGGCCTGTGTTGGCCCTGACTGACATTTAGAGCAGGGAACAGGGTCAACCGAGAAGAGGGTAAGACAAAACCAGACACCGGAACGATGCTGATATTTTCACAACAGTCTGCTTCTGTCATCAACAATGCTTATTAGAGAGGCCTCCCTTTGTGTGTAGGATCACTACACATAGCCGGGCTTCCCAACAGACAGTCCGCACTGTAAACACGTTCATCATACGCTCACGCTGTTTCTAAATCTTCCAGGCAGAGACTGGCAGCCAGCGGGTACAAGGAGGAGAATGGCTCTTTCTCTCTGAGCCAAATGGATTGCGTGTGATTAGGGAGATAATGCTATCTCTGCCATTGAGAAGCTGAGATAAGATAATTGCCCCAAATGGGATTAGGGCGCGCTTGCGAGGAGGCAGGGAGCCTCTGGAAAACACTGCAGGTACAGTAGCAGCTCATCTGCAGACCAGAGGCACGCCTGGTGATACCGTTTCTATTTTCAGAACGCAAAGGTTGTAAAGTATGACTAAAGATTGTTTTTCCCGACAATGCAAAGTGTACCGCACTCGCTTGACAACATTTTAACATGTTTATGGAGGCCAAAACAACAAGGGGCAGAGATTAGATACGCTGTATTTACATGACTGCTGCTGAGGTGGTGTCCAAACATTGACCTAGTTAGCAGCCAAGAAACTGCCATTGTGATAAGCTGCTGGGTTCCTATACTCTTATCACTGTGTGGGGAACATTGCAGGGTGCTGTGCAACCTTTGCCAAGTTCCAGCCTCAAAGTTGCACTTGCGTACTCTCTTGTTGTTCAAAATAGAGACATTTTTAAAAAGTTTAAAAAAAAAATGCAAATCACAGCGAACGCTATTGCAAAACTTGATATAATCTAACTTGCTTGAGGGTGAGGACCTCATAACAGCTTAACTTCTGCTTCATATAAACATTGACAATATTTATACACAGCACAGTGTGGAAGAGCTCACTGCGATACATCTGAGGCTCTGCTGGCAGCCAGCGTGCCTCGACATGGAGAACCCTACCATACCTTAATTCTCTTTTAATTTCAAACTATATTACATAGGAGGCCACAGGCAGTTTCAGAAATCTGAGGGTATAATGACTATGCGTATGTGCAATTATATGTGTATCATATATACTTTTTAATAATGCTTGGGGTATAAACATTCGATTTTAAAAGCTGCAGGAGCAAGTTTAGTTAACTGAGAGGCTTATCAAGTTACAAAGCTTGTGTGTTTACGACAAACTATGCGTGAAGCAATTAATCTTCATACACAGAAACAGAATGTTCCTCAACGCTGACCCTTTGCCCCTCAACAGCCGTAGAGAGAAGCAGAGCAGGAGAGAGTGATTATCAGAAAGAGGTGTGCATGGGCCTGTCGCAACCGAAGTCATGTGTCATGCCACCAACTGTCAAAAATGGGAGTCGGGCTCTAAATTTAGCCGGCGATAGAACGGTCTAGCCAGATGCTCGGTGTCATCGCTCTGACACTAGCCCGACCGCGGCCTTATCTGTGTCCCATGTGGGCTGTCTGTCAAGCTAGCTGCTCAGAAGCTCTGCCTTATCTCTTGAGCAAACAGGCCCGGCCTCGATAGCAAGAGACTGTGGATTAGTCACATCAGGAAGAGAGAGACAAGGAGTTGGGGAAAAAGTACAAACAAAGAGCAGTAGAAGTAGATATGATGCAGAGCAACACAAACGGACACCATCATCAACAGGAATCATCACAGAGCGATGAATCAAGAGTAAATATCCAGAGTCGGCCTCTGTGTGTTTTCATTTCTAGTGGAGCTTCACTCCTCCCCCCCTTCAACAAGTGCTGAAAGAAGAGAGTGCCATGCCCTCACTGGAACAGTGAAGTGATTGAGCCACAAACACTGCCTGCGTGCAGACACTCTCTCACACACACAGGCGATATTCAAGCCCGCTTTCAACACCTCCTATCGAAAGCACCAGGAGTCGTCTCTTTTTAAAAAAACATGGGGATGAAACCTAACTCTGCTCCTTGCCCCGCGCAGGCTGAAGCAGTCTTCCTTCCTTTGTGACTGTCATTATTGCCTCGTCTCAAATGGCGGGCTGGCTAATGTCAGCCATCCTCTGGGGACCTCTGAGTCCCCTCCAGCCCTCTCCGACTGAGGAGCAATTTATCTGTCAGCATCCACCAGTACTCTTTCACTACCTAATCCCTTCTTTCGCCAGGGGCCACGGGCTCCCAAAGAGAACACTCACAGCCACATTCAACCCCCCCGCCCCGAATCCATGGAGGGGACGGCAGTCAAAGGCACTTGGACTGCTCAGGGACAAGTGTCTGCGCTGACTGGCTGCAATCGCCCACTGACAGGAGCCGACAAGAGCAAGAGCTGATGAACAGTAAGTCTATTATTGAGCGAGAGTTTTTTTTTTTTTTTTTTACTGCCCGACAGACCGTGCAATGGGGAGAGGTGAAAGGTGGTAAAAAGCAGAAAAACAAGTACAAGTGTCTTCATGCATGAGCATGCACATCTACACACACACACCCACACAATTAAAATTAGATTGTCATTGATTGCACAATCACAGGCAAAAAAAAGCATTTATACAGGAAGTGTGCATCCCAAAATACACATTAGCATTTAGCATGAAAAAAACAGTTCTGAGCTTCACATGCACACACTTGCTTTTAATCCCTATGATGTGTGTGCAACAGATTGTGGTCCAACGACATGAGGTGTACCCAGACAATACATGCTCACACGCACACAGATGGGATATTACTGTCTTTATCAGTATCATAACATGCATCACTTCAGGATGTGACTTCACAAGGCTGTTCTCACTCTGACTGTCCTCGCCGCTGTTTACTCAACCAGCACACTGAGCCCAAGCCACTTCCTCATCCCCTGACCCAGGTTTGCCTTCATTGTGCGTCATTAGATCTCTGGCTGCACACACACACATACACACAACACAGCAACCCCCCATGTCTGACTGTCTCGTTTTCTGTATGTGTCTGTGGGTGTCACAATTCATGAGTCACGCTGCGCTGCCAGGGTATAAATAACTTCAGTTTGATAAGCGCATGAGAAAATCAAACTGTCTAACACTTCAGGGTATGAAGCTATAAAAAGAATCACATTATGTGCAGGGCAGGGAGGTTTTAGGACAACCCGTGATTGGTTGTTACTTGATCATTTGAGGTTCATTTCCAAACCTCTTTTCCTCGTATACATGATTATACCTTCATTTTAGATACCCCCACCCCCACTTATGGCCACGCAGACCTCTTATTTGAGTGTCTTCTGTGGCCAGTCCTCGCCAAGTGAAGGGGCTGACTGGAGACTCCCTTGAACCACAGCTGCTTCCCTCTGGGGCTCACGTGCTGAGCTTCGGGTTACAACATGTTTACCTACTCCCAGAACTTCTGCTTTTTCCTGGATGTAACATTATGCATTGGTGGATGCATGTGTTTAAACATGCACGTATGTTTGACTGATTAATGCTTGTGCAACAAGACATTCACACTCCACCGCTAGTCCCTCAAGAGTCGACATATATTTTATATTTCATGGTCCTGCGGATGAAGCAACAAGCTTGTCATGGTTTTACGGTGCACCCACACTGAAGTGACATTAAGCAGTGGCACATGGACTCAATGGACAGTGTCACCCTGACCACAGTGCTGGCGTGTTGTTTAAGGCCAGGCACCCTCCGCAGAACACAAGAGAAGAGAGTGGGGGAGAGGGAGAGAGAGAGAGAGAGAGAGAAATAAACAGGAAGAGGAGGCAGGGGAAGGGCCTGGGGTTGGTGAGGTGGGGGAAGGACTGCCCTGGTTCAGCAAAGTGTTTGGCTTTAGGGAAGAGAGCGGGATGAGACGCTGGGCAGAAGTTCTACATATGCGAGAGCAAACTTTTGACCCCATAAAACCTTACACTCACCTCAACATGAGATCAAGGAGTTAATACAAAAAGTATGACGGTTGGTGTTGATAATGTGGGGAAATACCTAAAAGCCTGTTACACAAACACATGCACAAACACACAATTGCAGATGATAGTGGACTATCAGGAGCTATCATGACACAGCCATAAAGCCAGGGGAAATTCTAAATGAGAAGCACAGACTTTGGACTAGTGCACCTACTGACATTCAACTCAACTTATTAGACTAAACCTAAAGTGGTTTAGATATGACTGAGAGGCCTCCAGTCCACAACAAACATATCCACATATCGCTCCTGTGCAGGGAAACCAAGCACTGGTTGTTGTTTGGCAATATATTAGTCAGATTTCTCAGAGAGAATAAATTCCCTCATTGACCATCGGGGGAAGAGTCATAAAACAATAACATCAAGACTATGGAGGCCACTGAAGGGAGAGGGCGAGCTATCGCAGTGACCAGCTTGTGTCTGTAATATCATCTTTCCTCCTCACCAGTCGTAGGTGATCCCGGTGAAACTGGTCTCCTATCAGCTGGAGTTTCTGGCCTATGCAGGCCTCCACACTGTGCGCCACAGGCTGCTGCCGGGGAAGCTGCTCCATCCCGTTTTGCTCCTCTTGGCTTTCCTGCCGTCTCGTGTCCTGGTCCCCAAAAAGCTCAAAGCGTGCTGGGAAGTGCAATCGAAAACCTGCGTTGCCTGTGGGGTGTCAAGGCTGATACTTATTATTTGTTAACAACAAAAATATTCATTGTTCTTACAACCCAGGTACAGCAATGATACCTGTCAGGTCTTTCTGTAAGATGGAGCCTTACGTACTGATGCAGGTAAAAGATGGCTTGGCTCTAACCACCTCATTTTAATCAAACATGAGCCATATAACAGTTTCATAAGTCAGTCACACAATTGCGTGACCCAAATTGAAGGTCAGTCAGTTGTTGCATAGCTACTTAGGAATGGCCACTTGCAGATGGTGCCAATGTAACACTTCTCCCTCTGATAACCGGCTCCCTGTACAGTTAGTGCGTAGGCAGGTGAGTTTCTGTCACATCCTTCCAGTTACAGTGCCAGTCTGGCGCCATCTGAATAGCAAGGCAGCTGGGTATACTTCACACAGACCATAAAAGCTGCTGCGATCACGACACTGCGGCGCCAGAGGTGACATTTGTTATCCGTCTCTCACTGTGAGTCTCACATAATCATTATGTGTTTCAGTTATAGGACACGTTTAACAAGTTCATTGTCAAATTCCACATTTGTCGGTCATCCTCACCGTAGAAGAGTTGTCTGGGCTCCTCTGCGACTCCAAACGGCAGCATGCCGTTGTCCAGTGCCAGGGCTGGGCCAGGTGTCTGTGTGCCCCGGTCTTCACACTTTATATCCCTGAACGTGGTGTGCCAGCAGTGGGGGTCCGGCTCAAAGACATCATCCTCCTCATCGTCCATACGCGGGCACTAGGAGACAAGCAACCTTTAAAGTGACAGAACAAAGAGAGACAGAGTGTTATTACATCAGCTGAAGACAGAATATCCGTCTTCCAGCTAACCTTGAACACGTCCAAATAGGCCTGATGAGATGATCTCAGACACATTCATTATTTGTTCATTCCTCCATAGCATTTATTATCAGCACGGGCAACCTGTCTGGCTTATAATGAGTGCCCTCAAATCAATAAAACCACAGTGGACATGCTGGAGAAGAGAAAATGAGCAAAAGCTCAGCCCTCATTTGTGGAGAAAATTTTAAAAAAAAAGCTCAGTGCTTATGTAGACGGATGGCCCTGTTCATCTGATGAAACCACACAGTTCACTGTGGTTAGCAGACTCAGTCTGGTCACGTTTATATTAATGGGGGTTTGGATGACTAGGTTAAATACGAGGTAGACTCTTGTCTGTGCTAAGCAGCCTCACGAACAGGAGCCTGTCTCTGAACTGAGCTTATGTCCTAACTTATAATGGCTGACCACTGCAACCATCAGTGCCCAGTATGCATACGTGCAATACATACATTTGATATCAAGAATAATAAAAACAAATTGTGTCATGATTCATTGAGGCAGTTCTACCACAGAGTGCCATGAAGCACATGGGAAGCTCTCCAGTGTAAATGATGCACTCCACTCAACCCTGAATCATACAGTGGGTCAGCGAGTTATCAAAATATGGGTGAAATTCAAGTCGCCTTCCCAGCTAAACCCCCGAGTCACCATTCAGTTGTAATACAGGGTTAGACTACTACCACACTTCCAAATTAGGGTCCGCAGCAAAAGTATAATGACAGTGCTTGAGGAAAAATCCTCAGCCACACTCCCTGCCCTGGTCTGTCAGCCTGCCAGCTCCCCGAGAAGCCGTTTTCATTTCTTCACCCAACATAAGCAGCACGGCCTCAGCCTCCAGCATGCCCAGACCTCACCATTTACTGTGTGCATTCACAATAAACCCTGTGTGTAAAACCACTTAATGCTTTGTTTTGACAAACACAGAGTAAGAACATGGAAGATTCAGGGGGGAGAAAAAACACTAAGCTCAACTTCTATACATCAGGGGTTTGCTTTGTGTGTGTTGCTTCCCAGCACAGGGCAGTGAGCTGTGGGTTTGTCAGACAGTGGCTCCCCCTGCTGCAACCTGAACACAACCAGCTCTCCAGGGTGAGTGGGGGGAGGTGGGGTTGGCTGAGGTGACGATGTTATTGACACATCCTCCATGCAAGAGAGTCACATAAGAACATTTCAGCTGTGTGTCACGTCAGTGTGGCGACACAATGATACGTTTCCACCCAAAAAAAAGTTAGAATATAAAATCCAGAGTTTTAAGAAACACATGTTGAACACTCACATGTCACAATAAAGAACGCACACGCTCAGTACTACTACACTTGAATTATGTGTCGAATAACTTTTGCACAGGTGTAAAGAAAAATCACATACCTAATAAAATCTAATGAATTTGAATCCAAAAAATCTCAATAATTAAAATCCAAAAACGATCATGTCAGATTATGTTAATATAGTCAAAAATTATTTCTCGCGAAATTAAAGGTAAAACGATTAAAAAAAAAGCTTAGTCAGCACGCTTTAATTGTCGTTATAAGGTTGGTATTAAACGACCTGCTACATGATCTGATCTGTGAATAATGCTCTTAAGCCTGGAACACAACACAGACTCTCGCTGCTGAAACCAGACCCGGCTCCGTGAAGCCCGGGCACCGGGCTGTGAGCCGGGAAAGCCGGTGGAATTCTAACCGGGTTTGAATGGCTCGCCGAGTTAAAAACCAAACTGCGCTTTTAGAGTTTCCTCTTTAAGGCTGCGGCTCAGTAATGTACGCAGAGGTGAAGTGTCTCCAACGCCACTGTTGTTGTTGTTTTTGTTGTTGTTGTTTCGCACAGACAACGCCATTAAAGCCGGCATGGCTCCGTGAAGCGGGGGGACAAGAGAGACGCGTTCGAGAAAGACTCACCACCGCCGGACCTGGTTGTCGTGTCAGGACGCTGCTCGGGGGGAAGGGGGCAGTGGGTTCAGTATCCTGCTCGCTGAAGTGCGTTAAGTCCGTGTCGGCTCCTCGTCCGCGTCCATTCTGGGAGCAGCGCCTCCGCTGCGCTCGTTTCATTTCGCCGACGTCAGCTCCGCGCGCGCTGACTCCTCCGCCGGGGCGTGGCGCTCCCGCTCGGTAAATAAAGCTCCTTAAAGGCGAATGGCTTTCTGTCGGTCCATCCCACCGCGGCCCAGCGCGGGAGGTGGACTGCGCCTTTAAGAGGGACCTGCGGCCCGGGCCCGGCAGCCAATCGGCGGGTTTGTTTTCATCCCGCCTCCTGCGTCTCGCACTCAGACACGTGGACGGGAAATTCCCCCGCAGCACGAGACCGAGCTTACGCTTCTGCCCTGATCACCCGCTCAGGAGAGTGTGAAGAGCTGTCAGCGGGGAGTGGAGAAAACCCAGAACCTCCCCACAACAGGAGATAAACACGGTTACCCTCCGTGTTTTAATGGCTCTGCCGTGATGACCCTGCAGAATGTGGGTTATTAATACATTGCTGTGAATATTCTCACTGACGCTGCTTATATTAGTTTTTGTTCCATTCATATTTTTTATATTATTCAGATTTCTACCCACGAGGTCTGTTCTGTGGCTGGTGCAATTTATTTCATTTTTGTCTCATATATGTATATATAGTTAATCATCCTAAAAAATTTTTACATTGCCTCTTTAAAAGCATTAAAAATATGGTTTTATTAAATCAGCAAATATACTGTGGTTGGTCTACATACATTCATTCTCTGCTTCGAGGTTATTTACAATGACCATGTGATCCTTTGACAGCTAATCCTGGTTACACTGGCCTGTTGTTATGAAAGGCAGGGCAGGTGCGGGTGACCTGCCCCCTCCCCTCAGGGCCATTTCTGATCAATCAACCCTTGGACAGCTGGAGCTTAGGCCGACCTGCATTCTCTCACAGAGCATCACCCTGCCCCCCGACTCCTGTGGCCCTCTCCCTGTCCTTTCAGCTGCGATCACATCCCACCACTGAGATGTGTGAGAAGTCACGGCTCTCTGCTTTTCTCTGTCCTGCCTGAATTGTGGATACCTCTTAGGTTTGGACCTGGTCCCATCTGCTGTCCATCCACAGAGGTGGGGATGGGGGGGTCAATTTCCCCACTCACTGTTATATTGGAAACTTGATCACTTCTTGCATGAGCGAGCGCTGTAAACAAAAGGCGCAAAGATGTGGGAGCATTGGTTACAGCTTCCTTTTTGTCTCTGGCCTCCAACATTTTAAATGACAAGTGTTTTCATTATGGAAGCAAGTGTTCGTAAACAAGTTCTCATTGACGCCTGAGATCCCTGGGAGAGAGAGAGAGGGGGCAGCCATCAGTTTATGTTACAATGGAAATAGATTCGACTGTTTCTGAAGAGCATAGTGTGCATGCCCACACACACGTCAATGAAAAAATGTGTGCGCACATACCCGTGCACGTAAGTATGCACAAACACACATGGTTGCACAATCACATGCCCTACTTCCTCTGTAACCTCAAAAGCCCATTCTCCCTCTTGATATCTCATTCTCTCTGTATGCTGGAATAAATTTATCATGCACACACACACACAAAATCCAAAGCATCCTCAGCATGTGAATCTTGCCCGGAAACTAGAAAGGACTGATTTCATTTGCTCTAACTGGACGTGTTCCATGGCAACCGCATCCTGCCAGTCAGCCAGTTACAAGAGACATGTGCAGCACAATGACCCAATGGCAGAGATCATACTGGGCCAGTGACCTGATAACAAAAGGGAGCTTGATTCCTGGCCCCTCTTTAATGCTCCTCATGTCAAAGCCGGTCACAGAAGACAAACAGTCATCTCATATTAGCTGTCCTTCATATCACTGTGATTCAGAGTCAGGACCAATACATTTAAGAGCATCTGAAGATGTAAGATCAGTTTAATACACACGCAAACACACTTGTGCATCATTGTGGGGAAACCTCCATGGGAATATTCTTTGCAATTCCTGACCTTAGCCTCTACTCTTATGAATATTCTATTAGAAGAACCCAGATGAGGGCAGTCACTCCTCTTACTGATTTGCATCTCTTTTAAAAATCCACACATTAGTCTCAAACGACTGTGAAACTATGAGACAATTGTTTGGAAAGCGTGTCATCTTTTTCTACCACTCCCCATCAGGTCCTCTCAGGTTATGATGGATTGAATAATGCAGAAGGCGAGGCGAGGTCGAGTGGGGTAATTGGTGCTTGAACCTGTGCGGCCTCTTCATGAGATTGTGATGGGTGGGGCCTTTTGTATGAAGCCCTGACACCTGATCTGACAGTCGTAACAGAGAGCGCTGACACAAACGGCCACCTCCGTGTGTCTGGTAATCAAACGTCTGCGTCTGGCTGCAGACTGCTGAGCTGATCTCACCCTCGCAAAATTATGCATAGACCTAATATGTGAGTATTCTTGCTGTCTTCACACAGAAAGACTTTGGGCAGACCAGTATTTGAACAGAGAACCTTCTTGCAGTGAGGCAACAGTGCTCATAACTGCACCACCATCAACACCGGTTTATACCAAAATTTACTATTTACGGCTGTGAAATACTTTGTTTTGTGTCTCACAGTACACAGATATATTCATCAAGAAAAAGGTTTATGTTTTAGTAAATAATCTACAATTTGAACAATAAAAGACAATTAGTTATGCTGCACATTGCCAGTCTTATCCTTTATTGCAGCTTCCTGCATATTCCTTTTTTTACACTAAATATCCATGACAGATAATGAGAAAGTTTTGCAGTGTGTGTGTGTAGCTGCTCCACATACACACTGACCCTTTGCTGAACCAACCGTCGTTTGATCTTCACTGCAGGCGAGCCGCCGCCCTCACGTTCAGCAGCACGGCGCTGCTTGATACAATCACAGTTTATATTAAGCGTTGAGTCCAGCACCTCACAGACGGTAGGTGATACTTTCATGCGAAGCGAGAAGAATCAATTAAAATGCAGAAGACCCAGTTTTATATCCTTCTCAATTATTTTGCCCGTCGGCGACTCGTAGGCAGGAGCAGTCTGGAGAAGACTGGGCTCCACTTAATGAGACTGACCGGTGTGTCAAGCTGGAGTTCTTGGCAGTAAATCTCATGCACACACACAAACACACACACACACACACACACACTAGACTGGATAACTGTGTGGGAGAGCTGACCACTTATCCAGCCCTCACACACAGACAATAAAGAAGGCCCCTGTTTAATCTGCCCCACACATTAAAGCACATGGCACCTCAAAGCAGGCATGTCAGGACAGCTGTGGACATGACTCCGTCTCTCCCTCTGAAGTGATGCAGCACAGCGGTGTCCACAGCCGCGCACGGAGGATGGCGACTGGGAGACCACTCACCGCAAATGAGTCAACCTCACGCCGGGGTTGTGACAATCCAGGGAGGCTTCAAAACTCGACGAAGCGCATCCAGCACACACAAAGGGCCCTTTCTTCACCATTAAAGGTACCACACTGGCGCTGCAGCGCTTTGAAATGCTGATATTGTTTTCTGCAGGATTTTCGTCATACTTTCAACGTGCAATCCCCCAGAGGTTGTGAAAAAGAGATCAAAGAATGGCTTAATATTTAATCTCCTCTGATCATGAAACTCTTTAGCGGATTACAATCTCTTAAAAGACGCAGAACTATCATCGCGGCTGCATCAGGATTTATTTATTTGTCACTTAATTAACTGCGGATGGCTCAGAGGCAGCCGGCTTCTGCGTGGAGGTCCAGCTCAGAGGCCCGAGGAGAAGAACCATTAACGGCATCTATCACCAGCTACTAATCATGCTGCCTATATGAGCCAGCCTGGATCTGGTTTCAGCCTTGGGCTCGAGCCACTAAACACTTAGCATCCATTTTTAATCACACGTCATTATCAGTCAACAATATAGGAGGGAGACAGAGACTTCACCTGATATGCCAGACAGACACGGTCAATATATGGGCTACAGACACAAGAGAAAATCTGATGCACAAACAAACCTGCAACCTGCTCAAGACAAATATAGCAACGCGTGAGCGGCGTCCCGTCAATTGGTGTCTTCTCTTGAAGTGACTCAACCTCTTTGATGAGAGGTAGCGCCCTAGCTCTGTGCTTTCACGGCGAGTTGCGCCCTTTCATGTGAGATCCTGTTCTTTTCAGCGTTTTCTGGTTCAAAGAGCAGCGAGCAGAGGCTAATCCTTTATCCTCACAACAACCGCTGGGTTGTTGCCGGGTTATCAGCTCATCGTGATGTCACGTGCACCCTTCAGGTGATAAGCAGTCTGATGTTGAACATCAAATGTGACTTTGGTCGGCTCACACCGCCTGCACATGTCACGGTCATGCAGGTGGAACATGAATATGGTGACTCGTGCTCTTCAGTCAGACAGTTTCATGACAAGTAATCAGTGTCGAGTTTAACTTTTGATTTGGCTGCGTGTATGTGGTCTCTCATGAGGCGAGTGCACATTAGCAGCCAACTGCAGAGTTACTGTATCTGACGTGCTTCAGCAACTCCTTTCTGTGCAATTTGTACTTAACGCTGGTGTGGATCATTATTCAGCCCTGGTCCGCCCCGATCTAGGATGCCAGCCAGTTGAAACTGGAGACCCTCCTGAAAGATGCAGGAGCCATTAAGCAAAAAAGGCAGCAATATTCTATTTCATCAAGCTGTGAATCTACAAATACATCTAATATCTACGTGACTGATGTCTCCCTTTGTGATTTTTATGAATCTGGTGGTGAAAACCCAGTTATGACAGATTAATTAACTCAAAACCACACAAACAGTGGGACACATGACTCAACACTGAGACTGTAAGGACGTTTTCAGACCTGAACTCCAGAAAACGACTTCTCTTGGAATTTGCCTCTCACACAGAAAAACGTCTGAACATTCAGGTGCCAACAGGTGCCAGAGTGAAAATCACGTTTTCTACTACGTGACATTTATGGACATGTACTCCAGAGATGTTTGTATTCGTTTGATTTTTTTTTTTTAAATCCGTCACGTATTAGAAATGTCATCCAATTGCCCACGGCCCAAGGGCCTCCTTTGAAGATTGGGCATACTTTTATTGGGTGCTAGCATGAAAAACCTTTGAGACTGTGGAGCAACTGACATTCACGCTGTCACATACAGGCCCTCTGGATAATTTCTCCAGTCATCAGATGCCAGTTATTTGGAGAAACGCACAATTCGCGCTTGTTACCAGAAATGTGTGCAGCACTTTTTTAATTACACATCGTTACATCACGTGCTGTTACGTCAGCTTGTCTTCACGTCACGCTGCAGAACTCTGCGTCATCAGCTAAACCCAGTCCTGAGAGTCGTCTGTACTTGGTCCAGAGCCTGGAGGGAGGTGGTTGCAGAAGTGTAAACAAAACATTTAAGAGTCATTTGACCTCGTGTGGCTGCAAGTAATCAGTGTGTGACCTCAGACTCACGCCGTCTCCCGTTTCTCATCGCAGACAGAGGCCAAGAGAGAAAGTCATCAAACAGGCACGTACACTTACACCTCCGACTCCAGCTCTGCGTGTTCCCAGAAACATATCTGGCATACTCTCATAAACTAATCAGACAACAAACATGGCGCTCACATGCAGAGTAAAATCCCTTTTCATCTCACGTTTTTAACTTTTGGAAATTAATTAATGAATTAAAAACTGAACCTGGAGATGAAAATATGTGTAACAGAATATGCTGAAGGTGTCACAAGCCATAAGCCTGAATTATTCATTGAAGAAAAGCAGCCTGATAGAAAATCAATCATTCAATCCTGATCTGATACATGGCCTCCTGAAATATTAGCTGTGGGGGAAACATCATTTATCAGCTCCTTAATGTATATTCCATTAAAAATTTACACTGGTCTGAGGGTGTGTATGTGTGTATGTGTACACGTGTGTTCACAGAGAACAGCGTGTGTTTGTTTGAGTGGGGGTGCGGTCACTACGTCCACGCTCCAGTCTCAGTCTGGAGGTCTGTGATGGCCTGTCATCCGGGCAGCAGACAGTAGACAGCAGGGGGTCACGTGACCTTCAGGCAGCGTTACGTGAACCCCCTCACGGACCATGATGAGGTCAGATTGGCTAATCCACGGAAAACAAAAGTACTGTCGGTCAGCTCGGCCTGGACGAGTCATCATCATCAACAACAACAACAACAACAACAGCAGCACCAGCCTGGGAGAGGAGTTCCACCAGGCCGGGGCGGCACACATAGCATTCCACTTATGGGATATTGATGACGGAAAGATGCTTGGCTTTTACGCTGCTGCTGCTAATGGTCTCTAAGTGTCCACTGTTGAAAATGGACCGTGCATTTTCATGTTTGGATGAATGCTCATTATGGCGGCGCTCTGTGTTTTATTCTAAGTGCTTTTGACAATTGGTCTCCAAGTGTCAAGTAACAATCAATGGCAGGAGGCCAGCAGCTGAATATAAATATGAGATGTATTAAGACGAGAGACAGGCCGACAGAATAAACAAAGTACTTCAGTGTTTTGCCAATATGGACGGATTATTTAAATCCCCCTGAAATGATAATCCATCTCATGTTGCTTATCAGCCTCCCGACACTCTTGAGCACTGTTCACGTGTGACTGCTTTGTTTCTAGCTGTTGTTCCAGGAAGTTGTTATGATAATAAACCAAATCCCAGTGGATCCCAATCCACTGTCATCTGGTCTCAAAATAACAAACTGTTTTTTTTTTAATGCCCAACACCCTACACAGTAATATATGTTTTCATCCTGTCCACACTTGAGCATCTCCAGTGAAGCGTAATGAGCGAACAAGAGACCAATCTGCAGCAGTGACAGCTTCCTTTGGTGGACCCCCCCCCGGCAGCGAGCCCTCAGACTGAACCCATCCTCCCCTTCCACTTCAGATGATGTCATTTCAACAGCTCCGTTATTCTTTGTGAATATTTAACCCAGATAAGCTCGCACCGGCAGGAGGAGCCCAGCCATAAGTGGGAAGAGATGCGACTGTGAGTGAGTCGGACCACATTCCCGGGCTATGAGGTGACCAGGTCCTGACTGGCCCCGCGAGGAAACCCCTTTTGATGGCGCTCCTATCTGCACGGCGATCAATACGAAGCACTGCGCTGATAAAAAAACAACGCGGCTCACATCAAAGCACATGCTGGCCACAATGAGGGGGGATAAGTAATAAAATGTCAATTATTAATGGAGGGGAAGGGTCCCCTTTCAAGTGGGCGAGGATTCAGATAATGAAAATCAAACAGAATCCATCGGGCCAGATGTAACATCCTCTAGGTTTTAAGACTCCTCCCTTTTTTGAACAAAACCTTCAGTCAGTGGCTGCTTTAACTTGATATCTAGATTGTTTTGGAATGGTGCATTCATGCATCAACAAAGGCCTGTAACCTTCCACTAACCTTCAGATCCCTCCACAGCTGCTGCGAGGCTGTAGCCTCCACGCTGACCCTCGACATCTGTCCCACCAAACTGTGGATGCTCGGATCCATATTCACACGCAGCTGAACTCTCCACACCTCTGTGGCTCGCGATCAATATTCCCTCCCCCTGAAAATCTCTCTGTTCTTTCATGTTTTGACTCAGGTAGCCAACAAAGTTTGGTCTCAGCTGAGCTGACTGTTGAAATGTATGCCTTTTGATGTAGCTTGTCAAACGCTATGATTTATTGATCGGAGTGCCTCCGATAATCAGAGAATGAGACATCGGCACAGCACTTAGGACCTCTCCACTGTTATTAAATGAAGTAAAGCCTTGTGTTATATCCCGCGGTGTGGCTGGCATGTTAAATATTCATGGGAAAGGACTCAACATATGGATTGACATGCATATTTCATATCGGCATTCCCACGTGGAAATGTACAGTAGAGCACCAACAAGCTCGGCCATAAAAAAACATCTTCTCTGTGTTTCTTTGCCCTTTTCACTTTGCCTACAGGCAACTACACTCAGCCTCCTCCCCGCTATGAAGAATAATCACTAATGAACCTGTGCGAGTGTTTTCTGGGTCGTTCCTTCCCATGAAGTTCACATGAAAGCAGATTTATTGATTTTCTCAGACCAGGCAAATGGAGCTGTGCTCCAAGCTCTCCTCTCGACTCCCACCTCCAGCCTCGTACCCCCTGCTTCCGCTGGTGTGGTCTGTGGGAGTTTGATGGAGGGTCATGTTTGTTTATTTCCATCCAGCTGCTCACAGAAATTAGTCTCTCAATACCATTGTTTTTTTTTGTTTTGCTGCAGATTGCTTTATGAACTCCTTAACGTTTTCCCTTGAATATTAATTTGAATTTCCTGGGGAGCTTAATCATACAGTATAAATAATGCAGCACCCTTGTAAACATACATTGTTTTAAAGCTAACAATCTCTGACAAGTGCCAGAGCACGTAAGAAACAACAAGCCAAGGAATTCTCACAGGCCTCAAACATCTTGTGCCTAATGTATAAATTAATCTTGTGGGGTTTGTGTTGTACAACATCTGGAATGATATCAGCTGCTACGACAAGCTGCAAATGTTCACAGCTGGGCTGGCGAGTGGGTGCGGGGGGGGGGGTCCCGCTCCCTCTCTGTCCCTCCTACCCTTCCTGGCTTCCTAATCTGCTCCCTTTGACAGGCTAATGTGCTGACTCTGGGATTCTCCAGCTCTCAGCAGGGAGCTCCTGGCCACCTGCAGCTGAGGACACTGCAGCCCACGAACGGCCATGTCAGCTTGAACAAAGGGGGCTCTGTAAGGTCAAGCTGGGATCAGTATTTAAATGTCCCTCACCGCAGGGAAGCCACCAGGGAAATATATATGGTACAGTCGTGATCCCACAGGGGGGTGGGGGTCACGTTTCCATCATCATCTGGAGCGACCAAATCTGTAATCAGCTCCAGCAAGGGAGGTTTTCATTGCATTTCACATGAGGAAAAGATGTCCACTTCCAATCAGGAGGTTGGCCCAAACAAACAGGAAGTCAAAAATCTTTCAAATATCCAGCAACAGAGTTTGTACCATGAACAGGTGAAATTTGGGGCCTTCATGGTTTCATGAGTCGTTCTCAGACATAACCTCCGGGTAAAATCCACTGTGGAGTTTACCTTGTCTGCCTTTCACACATGCACTACACAGTGGGAGGCGTTCTGCTCAGACACATTGACAACAGCATCAAATCCTTTGTGTTATCCAGGCGAGAGGTGGAGACAAAGACAAAGAACATCATGCTGGAATCAGTGTTAAATACTATGTGATCTGTGGTATTTTATTTATTTGTTTTATTTACATATTTATTTCCATTTAAAGTTTTTCTGAGTTCATGTCACCATCAATTCCACTCTCCCTTAGCCACAGCTAACTATTCTGTTTTAACCAAGTGCACCTTGCCCTAGCTGCACCACTGTGCACACTGTGAAGTCAGTACTGTGCGTATTGTGTTTGAAGTTTGGAGTAAAAAGGGAGAAAATGTTGAAGCAAGAGCGTGACAGCTCCTGTCAAATAACGGGCACACAGGCAAACCGTGCTGCTGGCAGCTTTTCAGACAGATCGCAGACGGCTGCCAACCCAATACCACAACACAAAGAGGATGACGTCATGCCAGCTCCTGCCTGGCAGCGGTGGCATCTCCAGTCAATATAACTACTATTAACATAACAGTCAGGAGGAGACAGCAGCAAACCACAAAGCGCCCATAATGCCGGCATTTTTAAGGAGGCGCCTCACCGCAAAGAATCTATCAATTCAATCACTGTAACTCTACCTCTGTGTGGTGACATCACCAGTTCCTAATTAAAGCGTAAGTGTTGGCATTTCTCAAAGATACATCATTCCTCTCCTCTCTATTCCTCTTTCCTCTCAAAGCAGTTGGGAGGAAAGAGGAACACACTCAAATCTTAGTTTTCACCCCGTGAGCACAGGGTGTCTGATCTCGTTCCTCCCTGTCCCTTCACTAATTGGTGTGGCCTCCTAACACCAGATTAGCTCCTCATTATCCTACTCTCCCTCCTCCTCCCTCACTTCTTCTTTTACCTCCTCACCTTGCCTAAGTGTCTCCGTATCTCCCCCCCCACCTCCAGCCAGCCGGCCTCTGTGCCGAGCCCGAGGTCCAGGATAAGGTTACCACGCTGGGGTTGCTGACCCGCAGGAAGGGGTAAGTTTGTGAGTCATGGGAAAGAGAAAGACACCCCCCGCCCGCCCCCTCCCCACATCCACCTGGGTGCAGACGCTGATGTCATGGCGAGACGCCTCAGGGACAGACCTCAGACAAGTGTCATACTGCTTTAAGCTCTGGTGGTTGGGAGGCACGTGTATGGATGTGATGTATAGCATAAAATGAGTCAGATGCTGTCCCTCCTCTTGTGTGTTTCTCGTCAACATCAGTCATCTCCTCTGAAAACAGGATGTAACCACTCATGGCTGAGTTTCCCCTGTTAATGTGCTTATCTTAGTTCAGTGTTTTTCTTATTGTCATATCGAGCGCTGCAGCCTGTAAAGATCTAAAATAACACCAATGGCTCTACAGGACAAGGTGACCTTCAGTCAGTCTACTGTAATCCTAGGATGGTGACCGCGAAGATTTTCCACATCAGACAGTGGCAGTGTTTGTCTATGTTTTTGTTTGTTTGGTTGGTGGAGTGGTGGAGGTCCGGGGAGGCACAGCTCCGACCAGTATAAGGTGCCACCACCTGTGACCTTGTTAAAGAGAAGTGATGAAATATTAATGGGGGAAATCCAACCGCTTTTCTTTTCTGTGGCTGTCCGCAGTTCGTGATTTACGTCCTCTCTCATATTTTGTCTTCACACTGGATCTGACGCAGAACAATCGGCCCGCTGCGAGCGCAGGCAGGTGCTGCGGTTATAGATCGGTAACTGAAGAGCGAGCCGAGCCGAGATTAACTGATTTATATCTGCGATGTGACATATTTTAGCCGCACGCCGATCGGGTTTTATACCAAGGCTGTAAAGCAATCAGTGAGCTCAGTGCTCTGCCACATTAGTCATGGCTGTGCCGACTTACAAGACGTGCACCGAGGTGAAGAAAGAGTCACACACACACACACACTGACACTTAGTGTACACACACACACACAGAGATACCACAACGGAGACCTGCTTTGATGTGTGGTCGCTACACACTCCTGGGAGTGTGTGTTTGTGTGATTTACCCAGGGAGAAAGTGCGCTGTTGACCCCTCTGTCTGCACATGTCTGTGGCTGATGGAGCAAAAAATAGCTGTGCAGTGAGGGGCAGCTGTGATTGTATGTGTGTGTTCAAAAACAGCACAAACAGGTGTCTTTAACACACACCAAACACACACACATGTCCTCTGATATACCACATTCCAGCTGAAGGCCGAACAGGCTCCTCCTTTTCCTCACACCCCTTCGCATTAAACTCTCAAGATTCCCAAACACTTTGATTAGGAGATCCATTTACATTACCCGGCCGATACTGAAACACGAGGGGGAGGTAACGCTCTGTCATACAGTTATGGATCGCGGCGTATAGAGGATGAGGTCACCGAGAAAACGCGTGGCTGCTCAGTCTCACTGTCACTTTTCTAATTGGAACGACAGGCGGGGTCATGTCGCTCTGAAAATTAAGATCTTAATCTTCTCAGTGGGATTGACGGAGACAATGTTTTTTACCCAGCGGACATAAATATTGACACACGTATCCAGATGTATGTGGGGCGGCGTGTAAGACTCGGCCGTCTGTCTCTGCTATTGATGACAGGTGATTTTCTGACCTTGGCGATGGCAAGTTCACGCACGAGGCGAGGGATGCAGCTGCACGTGAGGGTGGGGTGGCCAGGGGCGTGGGGTTTTTGGTACATGGCGTTCTACCATGGAGCTTCGACTTCGCCACCAGTTGTTGCCTGGCAAACTCCCGCCCCCACCACCACCAACCGGCATGATGAAATCACGGCAGCTGTGGCACGGCAACCAAATTCACCAGGGAAGCGCCAAAATGGATGCCAACCGTGGTCGCTCTGATGCGCGTGGTGGGAAAAACAAAGCGGCGGCATGACGGCAACGGCTCCATTAAGGGCCATCAAATATTCATCTGCCATACAGCACCGAGCCCTCGGCACCGTCCCCACAGCAACTAACTGCCGAGAAAACTGCGCCTGTACACAACAATAACAACATCACAGCGCAGAGCGGAGAAACTCCTCTAATTGTCTTTGACCTCACGGCGGATCTGACTGATTTATTTATTGATGAATAGTTTCAGAGCTAAAAGCATCACACACACCACACGCGATCTTAACGGCGGTCTAGCTTGCGCGCGATAAACCAGGCGTGTGAGTGTGTAATGGAGGGAGGAATTGGTTCTCTCACTGGCCCACTTGATGCAGCGCTGAAAACAAACCAGGGGGCAGAGCGGCCATTAATGAGCCTGAGTATGACATCACCGGGCTGACCACACGGTTCAATGCGTTGAGTTAACTCCAAACTGTCAATAAAAACTCCATCAATGAATCAAACCGGGCTTATCCAGCCTGCGATCAGGTCTTAAATGTGTTTAGTGCTGCTGGCGGGGGTGGTAATTGCCTCAGCCGGCTAAAGCAGGCCGACCCTAATGACATTATCTACCTGTTAACAGCCGCAGAGGAGCTTGAGTTGTTCCTCCAAAGGCTCTGTCATCCGTCAATGTACGGTCAATTGTGCTGCGTTTCATCCACACTGCCGCTCTGACTGCTCTCTCCTGCTCTGAGGTTTAGACTTGAAGGTTTTTTTTATCAATTAGACGATGGTTTCATATCTCAAACACTGTTAAAGCAAAAAAAAACAAAAAAGAAGCATGACAAATAACAACGTGTTCAAGTTTGACAGGAAACTGGCAGCAGTGACCGTCAGATTTTCACCAGGGGGCAGCACCAACACATTTTTCCCAGTGTTGATATTCGGTCCAGTCATTCCTCCATTAGTTCGATTGACACTGATGCTGTGGACTGCTACATTTATGTACTAATATTACACTGACGAATTGATGTTTTGCATTAAAGCCAACAAGAGGACTTTCCATGATGCTTCTTCTGAGTTAATGTGAAGCACAAAAGCTAAGATTGAAACCGCATGAAAAGGTTGTGTTTTGGAAACCTTCTGATTTAGCTCTTAACCAGAAACCGTCTTTATGATCTGCTTTAGATTTAGAACACTGATATGAAAGCTGTACAGTGATTCTTATTTAACAGTGAAAGTTTCACTCCGGTAGAAGAAGCTGCTCTGCTGTTAGGTGCTACGTTAAAAGAAAATGGAGTAGAACACGAGAGAATGGAATGATGACACCAGCTGGTGTGACGTGTTTGTTGTGAAGACGGTGATTTCGATTTGTTTCCACACATGTGAAAGCTCGACTGAGTAAGTTTGTTGTAAATCAACATTTCTCAACACAGTTTAACATCTGCTCTACAGACATGTATATCCTACTTTTTATTTTATTCTGGCAATCTATTCATTGATTTATTTTTTGCAGATCTGCAGACTTAAACTCTCTTTGTTTGTCAGTGCCAGAGAGTTTGATGTGTTTTCCATAATGCTGCTGAAAGGTTCAAGTTTTCAACTAAAACTGTAAAAGGTCTTTAAAGGATTACTTTATTAAATGTATTTAAAAATATGGATGCGAATCTTACACCATTGGTCCATCACAGGGTCAGTGGAACGACCCAAATCATTCTTGTTTTTCTTTGTTAAACAAAAAGTGAATACTGTTTCACAGATTGTCTGGATTAAAGAGGACATGCTGTATGTAAACAGCAGTGAAAGACTGCCCCCTATTGGTCGAAACGTTGATTACACCAAAACAGTGGAACTCAATCCCACTGCGAAAGTTAACTCTTGTGGTTTATCAATTTCAATTAATCTGATACCGCTTTAAATCTATTTCTTCCTACTCTTAAAAAGAGTAAGGATGGAAACACAAATTCATATCAGATCACCCTGGGATGGTTGAAATCACTCAGTGTGTGTGAATCATAACAGAAACTGAAACTAACTCATATATTGTACCGCAGACATTCAGAACAGTGAGAGGTTATGATATAAGTGTCAACAGGTAGGACAGCTATCTTTTAAATGATTATGGAAAGTCTACGGCATATGTCTATTTTATTCTTATGCAGAAGGGATGATTGCTTCTTGTATTTCCCTTTATGGGTAAGAGGATGTAACAAAATATTCTTTTCATTAAATAACAAAAAATAATAACTGTAGGTTGGTAACGAAACCAGGGACCCTCTTTCTTTATCTTTTATTACCTTTCCTGCAAGATTTTTGAGGAGGACAAACCCTCACTGTCAGCAGCAGCACAGTGACATCAGACACAGTTACATCACCCTACTCATCAATAGCACGCTCATGTGGTGCATGCTAATTATAGCGAGGCAGAAATAGCAGACACAAGGGGGCAGCGTTTCATTTCCTAAAGTCACTCCTCTGTTGAATGAGCTGGTGTCATAAAGGTCCCTGCCTCTGCTCCTCTGTGCATCTGAATCACTCCACTAATCAGAGGATTCTTCATTGAGAAAAATAAAAACCAACTGAGTCCAGTTGTGCCAGAGGAGAGGAAGATGGAGCGGTGTCCTGGAACTTATTTGTGCTGATGACTAAAGGCTCAGTCAGGCTCCCTCGCAGTGAAACTAGCCCAGATTGCAATGTCGTGATTCACCCAGAATACATCATGCTCCTCTCTGCAGTCAAAGCTGCAGTCACACACTGGAATGCCGCGTGTAAATGTTTGGGCAGAAAAACACGCCGCTGTTATGACTGATGTGGTTGTCATATGAACCAAAGATGGCAAAACTCAGGGGGGGCGGGGGTGAAAGGAAGTCTTGTCCCTCACACACACTGAGCAGTGTTGGGGGCCGAGCTAAGCAGCTCGCACTGTGCGTGCCTGCAGATAATTACCCCGTGCCTACAGAGAGCAGTATCCCTGTGCCCCCGCGCCTTCGCTGGCTGACAAGAAATGAGCTCATGACTACCAGAAGTGATAAGACGCCTGAGGGCACGTCGGGATGTTGGAACTACGTTAAAACACTTTTGGTTTGTGTGTGTATTTCTACCTGATTTGACGTTTTCAATTCATTGAAGATTCAATATTAAGCTAATAAGAATATTGCTGCATAATATTTGGCCAAAATTGTCAAGAAAGTTTTATTCCTGATCTTAATGATGAGTTGTCAAAGGTTTTATTCTGATGATGTGTGTGGAGGATTATAACTCACAGAAATGCGTTTTCAAGTGATAAAACTTCTTAAGGTGTGAGCACTTTAATTAGACCGCCACGCTGCATCCCTCCCTCACGCAGAACTCACGTTGGCCCGGCCTGTTTGTTTACCTATGTCTGATTAATCCTCTGAATGACCACAGCGTGCCAGCCAAAGACCCGGGGTAATTACTGCCATACACATCTGGGGAGAAAAGGGGCCCTTCATGCAGTGCACAGCAGGCGGCTCTGATATACCTGAGCGTGTCGGCGTGTTCCAGCTCACTCATGTTAACCGCAGCTGACACTTCATCTGTAAACTGTAAGAAGCTGTGATTACAAATCAGAGCAGTGATTTCAGGAGGTCAACACACGTATACATTTACTCTGCTGCTTAAGTATATTGTATTTGCACTTTCCTTTATTAGATCACTTGTACTCCAGCACGTAAACAGACGCTCTTCTCCTCTAGGAATATCACGCTCCGTGCTGACATAGCTTTATTTGGAGAATATTTTTTAAATGATTCAATGACACAAAGTAATGTTGTTGTTTTAAAACCGTAAATCTAACAAATGCATGAAAGGAGGCCGTCGTGTTGAAGCTACTGGGAACATCTGAAGAAGCGTGTAAATCTAAATTTCAAATGAGAAGGGTGAAAAGAATTTTAACTATGTCCCATAAAACTGTCCTGAGTAAAAATGTGGCCACCAGAATTAAATCTTTGCATGTGGAGATTCAGTGGCCAGTCTAGGATTTTTCTAATAAATAAAGGGGCCTCACCGAACAGAGAGGGGCCAATTATAAGAAGCATATTTAATTCATTACTTGTTTACTGTCGGCACATTGTGTACTTCAAAGGAGGCTGAGGAAATCAAAATTCAACAGATTGTATTACTGATATTAATGTTGGCATTTCGTTAGTTTATTGAGAAAAAATACACATTTGACTGGCACCCCAAAAAACTGGCCCAAAAACTGCCCCAGTCTGCTGGGGCCCGGCCCCCCTGTACTTGCCCCTGGATCAGCCTCTGGTTTGTTTTAGTGGATGGAACCTGAGAAAAGTCGTATTTGTATGAAGTTGCGGTTGGAAAGACACATCATGCATCATCTTCTAAGACAGAACGACGTCATGAAAGCCTGTCTCTGATACTGTGAAGCCTGCGAGTGGATTTCACCACGTGCTCCTTGTGACGCTGTATATTTTCAAAAGAGAATTTTACTTGGGCCCGAGCAAATAAACCATTCTTCAAAAGTTCAGTCTCCAGATGGGAGCCTTTAGTAGAGCAGCACTAATAATAATAATAACACTGGTCCTAATCATGGTGTTAAGTGTGAATAGGTTGGGTTTTAATGACCAACATATTTAAGGTGCAGGAAAAGAGACACCGGCCTTTGCGTGTATTTTATGAAACGGCGTCTGGACTGAATCCTGCCCCGTAAAAAGCCAAATTGCTGATCTCAAATGACCTATAAAGCCTGAGGTCTTGTTCCCGGAGCCTCGCGTGTCTGGAAGAAATATGATTATTCAAATTTAACTACCCGTGCACCTAGATATTTATTTGACTTAATAATAATAGTAATAATACAGCGACCCATATAAGTGCCTTTTATAAACATGGAGTGAACACGAGGATCAGAATTCAAACTTTAGTGACAATGCAAAATAACCCTAATGGGACACCGATCCCCTGTTTGACGTTTTTCCTGGGGGGGTCAGCGTAGCTCACTTCCTCGCACCCTCTTTCTCCCGTCTCCTTTTTCATAACTACTCAAAATGATTTATTTCCTAGTAACTCTTGCTTGTGAAATTGATGTGGACCCGGGGCCTTTGTAGAGTCTGGTTTCCCTGCAGGCTGCAGTAAAACCAGGCTGAGGTCCAGGCGCAGGGCAGCGCTTGCGGGGGGGGGGGGGGGGGGGGGGGGGGGGGGGGGCTGCACTGGCCATAAGTCTCAGCACAGGGGCACCTGTGATAACTCCCCCCCCATCACGAAGTGGCCCCCGGACTTAAAGCACTCAGGCTGATAGCTTGGAGGGTCCGTAGTTAAGTGTGCAGATTTATGATGGGTGGTTGCAGCGTGTCAGGGAAACTCTGTTACTTTTTTTAGGGAGCACGAAAGTGAGGCCCCCTTCCTGCAGGAAAACAGGGAGAGACCAGCGGTAAAATCGAACCAAGGTGCTTTCAGGTCGTGGCCGTGACTCGGGAAGCTCTTCAAACAAAAACATCCCCTTGCTGTAATAGCCAGATGGCGGCAGACCCATGTACGCAGCACTTGACTGAGATGAACTGTCTCCCCTGATTCCTGCATTCGCTCCGCAACAACATCTTTCATCAGGTGGGCCGACGATGCGGTGAGAATTAGAGGTCGCGAAACGCGACCTCTGGAATTTGAGAGCGTCCTCCCTCGCAGTTGCCTGTCTCGCCTTCGCACGTCATGTCCGACAGCAGCACGGATCGTTCTCATTCAGGTCACGTAATGGAGTTCTCTCATCGTGACCTCAGGAGCTGGTCATCACTCAGCGATGCGAGGCGGAAGGCCTGATACAAGCCCTCGCACATCTGTCCATCAAATATGTCCAACTCAATCACGCTTACTTGTAAATTATATGGGATTTGCACGCAATCAATAATAAAAAAAAAACAGAGAGGGATTTATTGTGTTTGTTGCTATGCACTGCTGGATAAATACCACTCCGAGAGAGGCCTTGAGCGGCAGCAAGGAAAGTAGGATTTAACAGTTTCTAGATATTCTCCCAAGTAATTTATGAGTACGACTCTGGCATGCAGGATCATTATTCTGGCCTTCTTCCTTAGATGACTCTGCATCTCATTTTGGAGCATTTCCTCTTTCAAGCAGGCTTTAAACAAACCTCATAACTAGCATCTTGATCCCACACGTTACGGACATAAAAGCCTCTGGATAAGAAGTCAAAGCCGTCTGGATTTGGTTCACAGTGCGCGTACGTCGCTGCAGCGATCGACTTGGCTGCAACGCACCCTTTAAAATTCACACTCGATGAAGTTGCGGTATTTGCTTCACACAAACGGCGGCGGCCTTCGCCGCAGCGGTGAAGAGTTTACTGCAGACACAGATTCACTCGCTGCTTTAACTCTAAGCAGAATTACCAACATCGTCAGAGGTAATAAATAACCTGAGGTCAGTTTGTTAAAAAACTGTTTCCAGTGCAACCAGTTTTTACTTTATCACAATAAATGATTTTGTAAAATGGATTCCAGAGCAGATAGAGGCAGATCAAGGATTGTTCTCAAACATGGTGAGATAGGGCACTAGCCATGATGAGAGTACCTGCTCTCCAATTTGTCAATTTGTCTTAAAACATAATTAGAGAAAATGAAAAAAAAAACGTGGATCCTCTAAAAATTCCATAGGCTCCATCCCTCCACCACGTTTGGTGCATATCTGTTTGGAATATTTGAGTCATCCTCATAACTATCCATCAAACAGCTGAAACCCTCTTCAGCGAGGTAATGAGCAACAGTAAATTCAGCATAAAAAAAAAGTCCCATTGTTGTGATTGCAGCTTGTTTCTGTTGCCCCATGTGGCCGAGTAAAGTGTTCATCCAGGCTTAAAGTAGTTTATAATGTTTTAGTAGTTAGTTCTGCGTTATTTAACTTTGAGTATTATGAGACTAATGAGGAAAAAATTATCCTGTTTCCCTTCTGGTGCTAAATCCCAAAGGGAGAGTCTCTCTCCCTCTGGTGTACAGTCTGAGTGTAGGCCTTTGTGTTTCAGCACTACATGTGTACATGTGTATTCAGTATGTTCCTGGCATGCATAGTACACAGCCCACGGGGATCTGATTTCAGTTAAGCTGCACTGTTGCCCAAGCATGATCGTCTCTGTGTGTTTCCTGTGGTGCTCCTCAGGGAGCCCTAAATCACCCGGCGGCGCTCTCGTCGACACGTTCAAGTGTGAGAATACATTCTGTTAAAATGAATGAACCGACATCGCACAAGGAGACAAATGTGGGAAGCATCCACTCTCATGCCAAGCCTAATCAGATCTTGTTTGTATCTGTGTTTGCATTTGGGTTAGTGGCCCTTTAATGCGAGAGGCCACCAGAAAGGTTTGTTTCCTGGAACTGCACAGGAAGGTTGTTGTTGTTGTTTGTTTTGTTTTTTTCATCTCCTCCATGGCTCATTTTTAATGTCTCGTGTTTGTCTTTATGACAGTCCCAGAACATGAGGATGTGGCTCTGCTGAGCAATTCTTGCATTGTCCTGATATGCAATCCAGCTCTTTCATCAAAGCGCATTGGACAAACCGCACAATTCAGGCTTGATGAGTGTTCATTTGAAGCACATAAATCAACCTAATATGCTCCTTTGAATGTGTCCATTCAATACATGCAATGAAAGACGGTCCGTAATGACGTCTTTGAAAATCATTGAGTGAACTTTTCTAAACTCTGTGAAGGGAATTTCAGTCATCCAGAGACCAGTGAGGCCAGAGGGATCCCTCCGGTTCTTCAGCCGCTCCTGTAGAGACCAGTGTCTGTGTTTACAGCCGAAGCATCATATCCAGTGGCCAGACGGCTCCATAAAGTGCTTCCATCCCAGCAGAGGTACTGACTGAGGGGGTGGCAGAGGTTAATCTGGAACATACTCGCGACTATGTCAGGCTGTGTTCTCCTGCTGTCCCAACATCCTGATTGATTCACGGGCCTCGTCTCGCTGCTGTTCCCCAGGTTCTTCTTAGACTTAAAGGATTAGTGGGAAGTGACATCAGCTTCTCTGTCTGCCCTCATGATTTTCACAAAGATCTGCGGTGTCTGTGTTTGCGTGTGCGTGCTATAACACTTGAAGAAAATTAAAAAACTCCAACTCTTTCCCACACCTCCGTTTCCCTGCTGCATGTTGTGATGAGCTCACCAAACACAGGAGAGTACATTAACACAACCACAAACTGTTTGCATCCACAGAATTGGGGCCACATGTGTTTACATGCTGTTTTCTCCAGCTCTCAATAGCTGCATCCATCTAACTATTGCAAAATCTGAAATAGCCCAAGTGCTATTCAGCCTCCTGGTGGTTTCAGTTTTAGAGGTTTGAGGCGGTCTGGCGTGTCTCAGAATTACAATCATAAAATGGGGCGCGAAGCATTTGTAACGCGCAACTGCAAAAAAATGAAAAAAACAAACACCTCCACGTGAAAAACTGACACGCCGAGAGGACATGTCAGGAGAGTTTGTGGCGATCAGAGTGGACGGTGCCGTCTGGGTTCTTTAAAAATGACCATGTGGCGCAGACTCATCGTTACAGTTACCTGCAAATAATCTGATTTTTACTGATTAAACTTGTACAAACACAAACATACCACCGGCCAAGGCCACTGAGCATATCCCAGGGTTCTCTGGGCTGAGTGAGGCTCAGGCAGTTTGTCCATTTGGACGGATCCAAACTGAGTTGGAGCACCGGAGGATATGTGTCGAGCCCTGCTCTATTTATAGCTGCCAGATTTGCAAGAGTTTTTGGAACTTGGAACAATACAGGCTCCCGCTAGCAGCAGTTGGCGAGCTGTTGGGCCAGTATCAGCCCAATACTGCTGCACTACTAATCACAGCCGGAGCAGCCCGGTCAATACTTTCAGGAAAGCAAAAGAGCTTGATGGTAGATATAAGTCAACCTCAGCATCGGGAGCAAATTGAACTTCTTCAACTCTCTCACTTTTTTTTTTATTTCTGTCACTTTGTAGCTAAAGTTTTAAAGAAGGTGAATGAGTAAAAGTTGCTGTCCCAGTGGCATGACCCACTTTTGTAAAGTGTGTTTGTAGTTTGATTAAGTAACGGCAAAGTTAGTTTATCAACTCAGCGTGCCGCAGAATCTGTGCTGGTTCAGCAGCGAGCGCAGGAAAAGTCTTTCAATGCGTTTGCCTTGCATGAACCCTCTTTTACAGGTTCGTGTCAGCCCGGCTCCCGTTGCTCCTATCTATATTCATATATCCATTCAGAATACAATAGGGGAAATTTGGCAGGAGCGGGGATGTGCCGAGACATGAACGTTAGCGTGAGCATTTGTTGGATTACATCAGCGGGGACACGCTGAATCTCCTCACACCGCCGTGGTCCGTGCGCTCCCTTCTCTGCGGCGCTCTCTGTGGACAGCAAGCGGGACGCTAAACTCTGAGTGACCCGTCTGTGCATGTCATTCCTCAAAAGCAGTTACAGTGGGGAATATTTCCCTTTGACCAAGCAGGCAGGTTACTCACTCAAATATGACCAGCCACTCATTACCACGCACACGCAAAGCACAGAGCACTTCAGCTGCTCATCCTACTGTTGCCCCCCTCTGCACGCACACACACACACACACACACACCAACACCTCCACTCAAGAGGTGACCCCTCCCCGAGCGTGGGGAGAATGTGCCTTTCACACGGGCGGCCAGCCAAAGCAAATAAACCAGCGACAAACCAGCTAACGAGGGCATGAACGGGGTCACAGGGGGGGCTTGCAGGGAGGTGCCAGGAGTGACAGAGGGAGGGACATGGTCACGCAAAGAAAACAAGCCCAGCAAGAGCGAGCCAGCCTTCTCACGCAGGGGCCCAGACATGTGTCTTGTCATGCAACAGCCACCCCATCAACCCAAATTAGGGCTGACGGAGGTAATAAAGCGAGGGAGCAAAGAAGGAGAAAGAGAGGAGCAAAGGAGGCTTCTCCTCAGAGAGTGAAAAAGTGAGAGGGAGAATATATTGTTCACCTTTTAGAAGAGTCTTACAAAACAACTCCAGTGACCTGAGTGTACCTCGGAGTGGCAGGCTGCCTGCCTGGTAAAGCAGGCAGATCTCTTTGACTCCCACACACTATGTCCTCAGTTAACACAGGGCTTAATGTCAACAGTTCTCCCAATGCCAATAGGTCTAAGGGCCGTGGAACCGCAGCATATGCCAGCAGCGCTGACTTCATAGCAGCGACTTTACATCTTTGATTTCTAAAGGAAACAAGCTTCAGCTCCCCTGGAGCCTATAGGGACTTTTAAGAAATTCAAATCTACCCATATGGTTTCTATACCTATGGGTGAGTGGGGCGCCGAAACAAGGAGCAACATTGTGGACAGGATGCGAGTACACAGCCCAGAATCCCTGGGAATTGCGGATGAGTCGGCACATTTATGTCCAATGCCAACATTAGGCGCCGGCACAGGAAGTGCAGTGCCCTTTATGCGGAGAGGCGGAAAGAGAGGGTGTGAAGCACGCTTGACTTTAATGCAGGAAATCAGCTTGCATCCTGTCACAGAGCACCATTCACTTTCACGCTGTTATTACTGGATCCAGAACGGTTGTCTAACCCGTATTAAGAGTTTAAGGAGCATGTCCTTGACTGTGCATTAACTTTAAATGATTTGCCTTAACCACCATCTTACAACATTCATCATGAGCCGGTAAACCGGCCCAGACGTTAGGGAAAGAAAGTCTCACAAGCTTAAACAGAAATGCACAATTTCATGGACAACAATATAGCAATGTATTGTGACATGATGACACAAAAAGAATGTTTTTGAGAGAAGTTTAAACTCTGCTCAAGTCTGACCTTTGGTATCGGAAAGTTTCAGAAATCGTCGGCTTCAGTTTCAGACACAACCCAAGAAGTACTTTGTCTCATGACACTATACAGTTACACGAGGAAAGACATTCACTCAACTCCACATAAATAGGATTTAAAACAACATTTGGGTGCAATGGAAAAAGAATTGCTGTGTGATAATAGAAAATAAACTGCTGGAAGCCACATCTCTATTACATTAACTCTGAAACGTCAAAGTCAATTCTAACAATATATATATAAGTTGAAGATGTTTTATTATACAGCTTATGCTAGCCCTTTACATTTCCATATATAGGCACTATTCAGAATGAGTGGAGAAATATATGAAGATGAAGGGAATGGGAAGGTTTTGATCCATTTTAAAATCATTCAAATGATGGACAGCAGCAAATATTACAATATTTATACATGAGAACTGTTTTCTATTTGTTTAATTGCAAGCTGCCATTCATTTAAATAAGTAGTTTTACTAGAGGTACTTCCTTTTCCATGATCACAGATCTCTGTCCGTGTTTGGATCATAAACAAACACCAACATGACAAAGTGGATCAGAGTCTCCAGCCTCCGCCCACCGAGAGGCTACCGCTGTGATGGTCTGAGGAAGTCAGCTAAGCTAGCATAGGTGGTCCGGGCCAGATGTGAGGTATAGGGTGCCTCCCGTCTCTGAGGGGGCATATGGAAGACATTGCACATGAGGGACTCTTGTGAGGAAGCCTGCACCCCCCCACTGCTATCACCTTCAGTGTTGGTGCATGGAGGAAGAGGGGGGTAGCAGGGCGACATGGGTAACAAGGTCAGAGTTTACTCTTGTTTGTGTCTGAGTCTGCCTCCATGGGAAGCCTGCGGCCTCCACAGCTTATGTCTGAGATGAGGTCAGCCTCACATGTAAGATGTGTTTGTATCTAACTTTATTACCCCAGAATAACACAACGTCTTTCTCTGGCCATGCATCTCTGTCGTTTGGATTTTATTAGTCCTCACATCTGCCTCGAGTGCAGCCCCCCCCCTGAGGTTCCTATAATAATGTCAATGACTTACCAAAGCATATCGAATGGGCAGGAAAAAGGCATATCATCCCACATGAAACACACGGCCAACATTGGTCTTCATTGCACATGTCTGTGAAATTGTTCCCAAACAATGGCAGCGCACCGCCCGCTCCGGCTACGCCTGTGGGGCTCGTTTAAAAAAATGTGTATATGACAAAAACAGACTTCTGTGTTTCCCACTGGTCTGTTCTGCAAATCAACAGGAGTCTGACAAACTCTTCAGACTGCTGCACGCTCGTTATTGATCATTTCCCACTTCCTCCTGTAACTGGTGGGATTTGACAACAAGGGCCGGATCATGATCTCTGTTTATTGACACACAAAAAGAGCCACATGGTCAATTGCGTATGTAAAACTGAGCCTCTGCACGAACTGATCAACGGGTATATGTCAGCATGCTGTATAACACATTTGAACGAGCAGGTAAACTTTGAAACGAAAAAACATGTAAAACATGTTTTCTTTATACGCACTTCATATCGTCAGGACTCTGTTCAGAAATATGTTAGGCAATAGCTATGGAAACATATATTTAACAGCACTGCTGTACGATGACCAACTGTTCCAACCTTCCACTCAACAGGTAGAACAAAATATATATGAAAAGTAAAGCATGTGTCTGCTCTGACTTCATCACACCAAATTATCAACTTCAGATCATCTTTGCCAGTTTTAGTTTCAACTTTCTCTCCTTGATTAATAGGACTGCTAATAGCTATTAGCGTGCTAACGGTGTTTACATTCCCCCATAAATGACCGTAGCCCTGACAAGACCGGCCCTTATATAGACACGCTCCACTGAGTGCAGCATTTGAACTTGTCCCGTACGTAAACAGAGGAGATGGCTGAGATACAGTCACTATAAATGTATTTTTCTTTTTTTTCCCCCCTCGAGCATAAAATTCCTGAGCCTGAGCCAAGTGTACATTAAAGAGGAGGCACGGTGATAGAAGTGCTTCAAACGCGCTGGCAGGCCTTGCTGCTCAAACACCATGTGTCTGGTGTGTGTACATGGACGACTTGAAAGCATCCTTCTGTCTGCTTGCGTTGCATCTATGCAGATAAGTGTGCACTGTGCCTGTGGAGCCAAACAGCTGAACCGGTCAGCGGCTGTGGGCGGTTTCCACATGGGGCCGCGGCTGCAGGGCGCGCTGCAGTCTGACGGGGAGGACCAGGCGGACTCCGGTGCAGCTGCGGCCGGGTGATCACGTCAGCGTGAAAGAAGACCCAGAAACTGAGCAGAGGTCTGAATGAAGCGATGCTACAGGACACACGTGCGGCAGAAACTGGATTAAGAGTTCCTGGCGGCGTGTTTTCTGTCTCAGACTTAAGTTTGACTCCAAAACATGAGTATTCACCTGTCAGTCCTCATTGTTCCTCAAGAGCCAGACCGACTGGTGTAAAGCCAGCTGTGCAGAATACTTTCATCTGTGCAGCGTCTGTAGCCGTTACGTCAACTGAAGCAAAGGGTTTCTTCTTAGTTAGTTAGTGCTTCTCAAACTGAGTGTATGGCTGCATTGCTCATGCAAACATACTAAAAAAACAACAGCACAAGTCAATTTTTAAGACATAGTTTGGGTTTAACGATACATTTCTTCATCAAAATGTCCAAAAAGTGTCAACTTGTTTGTTTACGTGATCCTAAATCTTTCCAAAAATGCTAAAACTTTGAGAAATCCCCACCTTTATTCAAGGTAACAGGAACTTTTATTCTGACAGTGTCATATCCTCTTCAGGGGCTCACTCAGCCATCTGTCACCTAAAGCCAGGCTCTCACTGTTGAATAGCCTCAGTGGGTGAGAGGCGGCTGGAGGCGTGTCATCTCCAAAGGGTCACACTGTTATTTCATGTCAGCTGTAAGAACTACAACCACTCTTTCTGCACTCGTGAAGCATAAACACGTCGGCAGCAGCGTTCAGGAGAGCCAGGAGCGAACTGAGCGTCCACCCGGTTCATAGGCAGACGCTGGAGTGACTCACGACTCAAAGTGAACTGTGATAAAAGACAGGAGAGTTTCCCTCAACAAATCCAAACCAAACAAAAAAGAGGAGACAGACGGAAGCAGCTGGGTCTCAGGAGGTTTTCAAGAAAATTGAAACATGAGTTAAAAGTTAATTAAAATGAGTTCACGGGGGTCAAGAAGTGAAGGAACTTCAACTGACTTCTCTGGTCTCACACACACATGGACGCACACACCCTTCTTCCACATTTTCCTCCACAAGAGATCAACTCAGTAACATTTAGCATAACCAACAAATGCATGGGATTCTATTTTTCACAAAAAATATGAATGTATTTTTTTTAACCTATTCCTTCTTTCCTATTGGAAATCACATTGCACCGATGCGTGTGAAGCAGTCAGACATCAGTGAGGTGTCGGAGGCCCCAGGACCTCAGATGACCTCTGACCTCACAGGCACTCTGCTGGCTCATCAGCAGATTAGCAGTAGTGGGGGGAGCCGACCGTTCGCTGACCCGGCTTCGTTTTCAGGATACTAAAACGCACCGAGCTGCTCAAGCAGAACATATGGACGAGCAAAAGAGAGGGAATCACGGAACATTATCCGCCCAATTACACAATGAGAAGAGCAGCCCGCTGCTTGTATCCATACTGCACGTAATGCTCAGTATGTAGCCCAGCCACCGGCCCCCTCAGCCCCGATCAGACCAGCTCAGCCTCCCCAACCAGCAGGGAACCCAGTCTGTCTCAAGAAGACAGACGGAGACAAAGCAGCTCATAAATATATGTGAGTCAGTAAAAAGTAATGAGAAGAAACAGGAACATCCTGTGTCACATCCAGAGGAGAAAACCCTAATTCATGTAATATCACAGCAAACGGAGCAGATGCTTTGCAGATGATGGGGAAAGTGCAGTTTATCAGGACACGAGAGGCTCTCATTCCAAGTTCAATGGAGAAGAAGTGCCGTCAAAGTTGGAGGAAACTCATCAGCGTTTTGCACGACAGGGCAACGCTCTCTCCCGCTCTGCAGGACTCACGAGTGCCACGCTTTGACTAAAAGTGACACGCACTCTCCCCTCAGTAACCTGAGGACACAACTGGCTGCTGAGAAAGACTTTCTGCACTGAATGTCCTCTTTGTTCACTTTCTAATCAATATACTCAGTTTGTTATTAATACTGCCATCAACGTTAGAGTTCTCCACCATTACAGTTCTATGTGTGTGTTTGTGTTTGTTGCACTGACTCGGTCTCAGTCAAAAATAACTCACCAAAATAAAAGAGATTCCACCCAGTCACAGTCAGTGGATCAGCTTCAGAAAACATCACCGACAGACCCGTGTCTGCAAGTGATTTCTTTTTCAAGGTGAATTTCCTCTTTCGTTTTCTTCTGAGCCGCCTGAAAGACGACTTCTGTATCACAGAGGCAGCGAGGAATTTCGAGAGAGTCGCAGTCTGACAGTTAATGATTCGCAGCACAACTGCAGGCAGATTACAGTGACATAATTCAAGTGAAGCAGGTAAAAGATAAGTAACAGATGTTGCTGTAAAGTTTGTGTGAAAGGTTAATTGCCAGAAATTAGTTTATGAAATGCATGTCTGCCTCGTCTCACAGTAAGATGGGAGTGATTATCCCAGCATTTAAACTGTGATGAATGTGGTTTGGTGCATATTAAAAACTGCAGTGACTCATCTGTAAAATACTGACAAACTAAGTGTATAAGTACTAGGAAAGTTAAGGCTTCTACCGCAACACTTTGAAACATGGAGACCTAGAAGTTAAGTTTATTAAACTCTCATTGGTTTTTATCTACGAATTATAGTGGATGCTGCAAGTGCTGGATGAAAAATGACCAATTTTGACAGCATGTGACTGTGAGGCAACCTAAAAAAAAAATTTCACATTAAAAAGACTGAAATCATATACTGAAATTAAAACACCAGTGGCAGATCCAGGGGTGGGGCCAGGGGGCACAGGCCCAGGTGAAATCTGAAGTGTCAACATAACACCTGTCATTTTTAACAATACATGGAATCAAGGATTTTTATTTTCCATCCAATGATGTGTGAATTCGCTCAAAGTGTAAAAACAGCAAACAAGGAAAGATTTCAGCGTGCACCTCACTGAATCTGTTGTGCAGTGATGCATACGACGCCACCCCGATTAAGAAAACTTCCAGATCCGCCACTGTTCAAACCGTATTTGGTGAGGTCACCACAAACACAAGATATGGAAACAGTGTCTTCATCTCCTGGCTGGAAAGTAAGAGTCCAACACTGAAGCTGCCATATTTTCAACATATGATATTCAAAATCGTTCTCCAAAAAAGCTGTGATAAAAGCGACATTAAATCAGAAATGTCATGATACACCCCCCCCCCAGGAAAAAGTGTTGCGTCAGCTTCTTTTGTGCTGCACTTTAATCCTTCACATTGTCTCCCATCATAATGTTGCTGGAATTATGTCATCTATCCCTGGACTTAAGTTTGACAGCAACTTGAAACCAAATCCTCCTTTTTCCTGCACTTTCCTCTCATCCCAAATAACAGTGTCATCCAGTTTTTTTTTCCATCCTCTGTATTAAATAATCTGCTCTTTCATCAGGCAGAAGGTGGGAAAAGCTCAGCAAACCGCTTCCTAGCGATGCCTCAGCCTTGTCTCTGGTGAGCTCGGGGAGCCGGGGTCATCTGGAAGCCATTTCTTCTTGTGCTTTCTCCCTCGTCTCATTTTAATCTCTCAGCGCAGCCCCACACCTCCTCCCCGCCGCCCCCGCTCCCCAGGGAAGTCGAAGTTCAGTGACCGAGCTCCGCGCACGCCAGGCCGGCGTGGCACGCAAGCTCATCCCCGCTCCGTTCCCCCCTTGCACGCAAAAAACTCTACGGGATTAGAAACAAATATCCCTATACTGTACATAATAGATGGCTCCTGTCCTGGGTGCCACATTAAGTGAAGATCTATCACGCAGCCTGCACATAGTGAGCAGGGTGGGAGAGAAAAATGCTATTATCCTAATAGGTTGCTTGATAAATAATAGGCTAGAAGAACTTTAGCTTAATCTGCCATGGTTATTCGAGGTGCAACTGCATTTTCTCAGTCACTACATCTCCTACAGTTTTGTTTTTATAGCGAGAAGTTTGAAGAAAATGTTTAAAGATGACCTGGGAAAGTGCACGCAAGGGCAAGTTTCAAGCCTTCCGGAAATCAAATGAAATTACTGTGTGGCACTTTGAAATAACATTTCATAGCGAAATTGAATGTCTGGAAGCGGGTTTATGTTTTTCCATTAAAATCTCCCTTTTGATGAATTCTCAAGTACCCTGCGGTACTACAAGTGTAGTGTGGGTGGTCACTGGGTGGAATCAAAGCCCTAATCTGGACTGTGCTGCTGCTGCGTGGAGCTACAGAACCACATGAGAGTGCAGCATGTGTAAGAAAATATTATGCTACGGCGAGAAATCATACGTCTGAAAGGGCCTGAATGCACGTATTTCATGGTCGGAGCGAGGACCTTAAATCATTCCAGCAGAGCCTGCTTCTGATGTGCAGCTCTGCCTTCTCTTGTGGGCTGTTTGATATTGCCTGCAGCGACGCAGCAGGTCTAACACAACAAGGTTCGGAAGATAAGCGGATTCCTCAAGGTGCTGTTTTCTTACTTTTTATTCCGAATCAAAATGAACACGGAGCGGCTTCTGCGATGTCACAGTTCCCCCCGTCTTACATAAGACTGTGACTCCTTACACCGCGACAGCCTTTGAGCAAGCGAAACCAGGGGGGAATCAGACACACTCAACAGGTCCGTGCTGGCTGGTGCAGCAGCAGTTCAATGTGCCGTGAGTGGGGAGATGTATGGAACACAAAACACAGTCTGGATCCTTTTTTTTTTCGACTGGGTTTTCCCTGGATGTTAAAATACGGTTTTCAGAACTTAATTCAGTCTGATTTAGACATTTTCCAAAAGTACCACTTGGGCACAACATTTTCCAAAACATATTGTGCACAATGCTGGATTAAAAACAAAAATACTGAATAGCAACATCTGGATTATCATGAAAGACTTTTGTCATATTCCACCACAGTGAGTTTTAAGCAAATTCACAGTAAAGCTGCAGTAATTGATATTATTATCCACTTGGGGGCGCTGTGAAAAACAATGTAAACAAACTTTTATTGAACTTTTGATGTTAGCACTTTATGAAGTTGATAAGAGCAAAGTGTCACTCTGAAAATATGAAATTGTTTACTAACTTAGTACTTCCCTGGGTAACACAAATCAATCAAACTTCTTGACAATTATTTCAACTAGTTATCTGAACAAACTGGAAATTTTCATCTGAAAACACACGTGGTATTTTATTAGTGGTTGTGTCTGTGATGCCCTGAGGGAAACATGTGGCTCTTTAGCCAAAATGCTCCAGCAGCCAGTCACCTGACCTCTCGGTGCTTTTCAGCGCACATGAACCTCATAAGAGCTCCTCTGGTGAAAGCAGCTCCAGCTGCGGCTAGAAATGACTTTAGTAAGGAGCAGTGAAAGTCAACCAGCTGAGTAAGTTTGAGGACAACGAAACCAAAACAATGAGCTGAAAGACAATAAATTCTCCTTAGGGCTGAAGACAGTTGGATGAGAATAAAGGGCTGCGGGATCATTGATGTGAGTGACTTGGCTCAGTGTCAGTGTTACTCAATATATAAGATTTTGATTCGTTCAGCTTTAAAAGTGATGTTATTACTCTTTTACCCTGTGAGTCTCAGGTTTTAGACGAAGAGTCCCATAACAGGGATGTGTTAGCGAACATTTACTGGCTGAACTTAATAATACGGGTTGAAATCGATCTCTCTGCTTATACAGCTTCAGCCGCCAGTCCGTTCAGTATCACCCCACAGAAGTAGGCTGTCTGTTCTCAAGCCTCTTACAGACAAACAGCAATCAGGTCAGACACTGAGGGTTTTTTTTCTCTTTTCTTTCCAAGTATCTCTCTTTCCCCATTCTGTGGTGTGGCAAGCAAGACGCTGCCATTTCAAACATCACCGTCTCTAACTAGCGATGTCCGGTGGTGGTTACCTCCTGGCAGACCCAGAGGCTGTCTTTTTTTGTTGTTGTTGTTGTGTTGTTGGTTTGCTAACTGTGTTTTCTGGGATGTTTTAGGCTCCAGCTTTTTTTTCTTTTTTTTTTTTCGTTATTGGCGCACCTTTGTTCTCATGAAAAAAAAAAATCTAAGCTAAAGCTTCAACTCAAATTCCTTTATTCCCTGCACTTTCCATTCCTAAGTCCCGTCAGCTCCCCAACTGCCTGTGGGACCCCTGGCTTCCACCCCCCCCACCCCCCTTCAAACTCACACAAAACCCCGCCAACCCCCCGTCCCTCTTCCTTCCTCCCGGTCGGTGCTGTGCGTGACAGTAGCTCACTGAGAAGTGGAAATGAGACTAGTAAACAATGATTAGCTCCAGAGCCGGGGCAAGCCTGGCCTACCATTGGTCTCGTCTCCACAGCAAGCGCCCACCCGCTCGCGCATAATATGCAGAGGCACACGGCCCCCCCCGTCCCTGCCTGTGCCCTCCCACCCAACCCTCACCACCCCCCCCCCCCCCCCCCCCCCCCCCCCCCCCCCATGACTACCTCCCCCTTTAGCCCCAGAGTCACCACGGGGTCAGGGCCAACCTTTCACAGCCAGGTTACAGAGGGGTAATCACAGGCAAACGCAGCAGCCACACGCAAGACGCACACACGACACCCCCTGAATCCCCCCCCCCCCCCCCCCCCCCCCCCCCCCCCCCCCCCCCCCCTCAGCCACAAACCTGGCTCTAATTAGTGTGATGGGGATGCTAGTGGCCAAATGTGTACGAGGAGTAGACTCTAACCATGGAGGAGGAGGAGGAGGTGGTGGGAGATCCCCCCATAGGACTGAAGGCAGACGAGTCCCCCCTCCCAGTGCAGCCAGTGTCCTGGAAGACGTTGCTATGTTCCTGGTAAACCGCGGAATCGTTCTGGAGGCTGCTGGTGCAGAGCCACGCCACATTGCTCAAGACAAACAGCGCTCAGCTCTGCACCGGCGATGCTCTCCCGTATCTGCACGAGGCTGCTGGAGGGCCACTGTTGTGAAAGAAGAACACATAGCCGCAGTAATTACAACTTAACCTCCCCGCGCTGTTTCCTTTTTCTGTTCGATGACGCGACGCTCGCATGCTGTGCCAACAGGACCTGTTACTTATGACTTTATTAAATCAGAGCTCGTTACAAGTTATTGTTTCATGAGTGTGTTTGTGACAGTATTATAACTCAATAAAAACAGAGGTCTGTTATATCTTTAGAAGCAGCGAAATGCTTTGCAGATCCACTCACTCTATCTGAGGGTCGTAAAACATCCCCTGAATGTCCATGGTGAAGACGGGAGGTTCTTTTTTTTTATTGACATATGTGTGTTCTGCAATGTGACTTCACCTCGACAGGGTATATACGGATGAATTCTCCTTCCTCCTCCTCGTGTTTATCATTTGTTTGCAATTGGTGGATCATAAACCCGGAGATTAGCAGTCACTTTGTCATGAAAACTGATGTGCACATCTAATATACATTGTAAAACACATGTTAAAACAGTCATGTATCACTTTCAACATAAGCCATCATCCTCCACAGCTCACCCCCCCTCCTCCTCTGTTAATAATGATTGCCTCTGCCTGTGTGTGGAGTTTCTGTCCCTCCGACTTAGCGCCGTACTTCGGAAACGTTTTAGTGCCTTCAATTAGGGTCATTACCGCTCCGCAAAAATAAACTTCACAGTTGGTGGGAACACAAGAAACTTAATTCTGTCCTCTGGATGGAAGAGAGAGAGAGATGTTTCAAATCAGATTGCTCTGAACTGGAACTTCCTTAGAACCACCAAGTAGAACATTTCTATCATTCAAGATGCTCTCTATCTATCTATCTATCTATCTATCCATCTGTCCGTAGTCTATGAATCTATGCACATCTGCAAATGTTTTGAGTATGCACTCCTGACTCATCCTATAAAATAATTGTGCAACTGTAACAAAAGCAGAGCTCATGGTTCATTACATATAAGAAGTACAATGTGACTATAAACTAAGTTTGTTTTGTTTTCAGTTGCTTTGTCTTGCCCCATATTTGTGAGGATTACTGCCTGAAAGGGGGCCACTTGAAGTTTTCTGGGCGATGACATAACCTGGAGTCTCATGCAAAAGAGTGCAGTTTATGTGTTGGCAAAAACAAGATGTTGCAAATTCCAGTATCAATATTTGATGGGGAGTCCACACTGAGTTAGTGCATGTGTTAGTTTGTTGTGTGAGTTCACTCGCTGTATTTTGAAAGACGGACAGAGAGAAAGAGAGGAACTGATGTTATAATGTATTGATTCGTTGAATGAGATGAAAGATGTCCAGCTATGACATTTATTTATTTCTATGCACCAATATTTAAAGAGTTGTCTTTAAAAAATAACTTGACTGGCACTGCTGTAATGCTCCTTTATCTCTCCTCTGTTGATCCAACAAGTTTCAAATTAATGAGATGACCTTATCAATATATTTCTTCAGTACAATCGATCGTTGTACAGATCAAATATCCGCAGAGAGGCTGCAGTAATTTAAACACATTTTGGCACGAACTTAGGAGACGTGGAAAAGGCGAATATTTGTGAACCTGCGTGCTTTAAAGAGCCCGGGGAAAATACAACACTGTGGTGAATTAACAGCTGCTGCACAAAGACGGGAACGCGTGATTGAACGAGTCACAACAGACGCGTCGCCGCGCACAGATTAATCAAACTTTCCCAGACGACGGTCCATTGAACCAGATGTGCGCAAACACAATTGTACGCACACCGCTATACCGGCCACTTTACAAATAAATAAAGACACGACGGACTGAAAACACATACACGCTCACGTACATTCCGCACAAGTCAAAGGAGACAGTATAAACTCAGTCTGAAGTTGGACAAACCGTCTCCAAACACTTTCTGTCTGCCTGTGCCAAAGTGCGCACGCTGAGTCTCCTGCAGCCAGGGAATGAATCAGGTTAGAAAGGGACGCACAGTGAACCGTGCAGCCTCCGCCAGCTTCTCCAATTAGTCGAACAAATTGGCTCGACACGTTTTCCTACTGAAGCGGTCACCAGTTGCTGAGGACCGCGGCTGTTCACGCTGCACGCTCCCGGTGTCCCCGCTCGCAAGTGTGCGCCTCCAAGAGCACACCGACAGCAGGCAGAGATAATGGGGTCTGCAGGGCTACCACAATGGGAGGAGTATGAAAGTTATCCCGAGCCCTGCCCACCAACTGCAAAATATATAAGACGCTGGAGTGAAGCAAAGAGCAGGCACTTAATCCTTAAATCTTCACGAAAAGACAACAAAACTTCCCCCTCATGCACTTCATTTATCAGACATTTGAGTTTTTGTTGTTGTTATGACCTCACCTGCATTTGACTTATACTCCTGAAATATTTTTTTCCTCACCTCAAATGGATGTACAGGAACTTTATTAGTTTTTATTCCAAGCATTCAACCTCTGAGCCGACTTTGTTGAGAAGTTTTTTTTTTTTTTTTTTAGAGGGACAAGTGTGTGAGAATGGCTCTGGACTCTGAGTTTGGTGTGAAGGGCAGCAGCATCATCAGGGAATGGAGTGGACAGGTACAGCCTGCTCTCGTCACCTCTTTCATTTTCCTCTTCTGCCTGGAAGCCTGTCTGTGGGTCAGGAACCTCCGGCTCAAGAGACGGCTGCCAGGACCCTTCGCCTGGCCCGTGGTGGGCAACGCCATGCAGCTGGGCCAGATGCCGCACATCACCTTCGCCAGGCTGGCCAAGAAATACGGCAACGTGTACCAGATACGGCTGGGCTGCAGTGACGTTGTGGTTCTCAATGGAGACAGGGCGATCCGTCAGGCTCTGATAGAGCACAGCACTGAGTTCGCTGGCAGACCCAACTTTGTCTCTTTCCAGATGATCTCTGGAGGCAGGAGTGTGACATTCACTACTTACAGCAAACAGTGGAAAGCACACAGGAAAATTGCTCAATCGTGCCTCAGAGCCTTTTCCTCTGCAAATAGTCAGACCAAGAAAGCTTTCGAGCAGCATGTTACAGTTGAGGCCATGGAGCTGGTGCAGGTACTGTTGCGGCGCAGCACTGAATTGCAGTATTTTGACCCTTCTCATGAATTTACAATATCGGCGGCCAACATCATGTGCGCGCTCTGCTTTGGGAAACGATACAGACATGATGACTTAGAGTTCAGGACCCTGTTGAAAAAGCTTCATAAGTTTGGAGAGACAGTCGGGGCAGGGAGCCTGGTAGATGTCATGCCCTGGCTCCAGTCGTTCCCGAATCCGGTCCGCAGCATCTATGAAAACTTCAAAAACCTCAACGAGGAGTTCTTCGCCTTTGTGACAGGTAAAGTGGCTCAGCACAGAGAGTCCTTCAGCCCCGATGTGACGCGGGACATGAGCGACGCCATCATTAACACGATCGAGCACGGAAAAGACAACGGGCTGTCTAAAGAGTTTGTCGAAGCGACAGTCACAGATCTCATCGGAGCAGGTCAAGACACGATATCAACCGTCATGCAGTGGATCATATTGCTCCTCGTCAAATACCCTGACATGCAAACCAAGCTCCACAAGCTCATAGACAAAGTGGTGGGCCCAGACAGACTGCCAACAGTTGAGGACAGGAGCAGCCTGGCATTGCTGGACGCCTTCATCTACGAGACCATGCGCTTCACCAGCTTTGTCCCCGTCACCATCCCACACTCCACCACCTCAGACGTCACGATCGAGGGGCTCCACATCCTGAAAGACACGGTGGTATTCATCAATCAGTGGTCCGTCAACCACGACCCCCTGAAATGGAAGGACCCGGACATCTTTGACCCCATGCGTTTCCTTGACAAAAACGGGGCCCTGGACAAAGACGTCACAAACGGCGTGATGATCTTTTCGACGGGGAAAAGGCGCTGCATCGGCAACCAGATCGCCAAGGTGGAGGTGTTTTTATTAACAGCAGTGCTACTGCACCAGTGCAACCTTGAGAGTGACCCCTCTCAGCCCCTCACTCTTGACTGCTCCTACGGGCTCACGCTCAAGCCCCTCCAGTTCTGTGTTAGCGCCAAGCTCAGGGGGAAGCTGCTCGGCTTAGTTTCCCCGGCATGAGCAGCGCGTCCCTGTATTGTGACTCAAGGCCAGCAAACACTTTTCCACCCGTGACTTTTACAGTAACAGTGAGTATCAGTATACCTGCACTAAATCCCGTTGTAACACTCACATATTTAATAATATTTAATGGATATTTTAACACAGTGTGCTTCTGTTGTGTTGTCAGTGCCAGGCAGAGTTGGATTGTAAAGTGTTTAGCTGCAGGGTGAAAGCTTGTGGGCAGATAAAACAAATAGCACAGTCCACAAAATGTTCTATACTTGATCAGATCACGTGCACAATTCCTCCATTGTGAGTTGTGTGCTTGTTTTACATCCACTATTGTATATGTAAGTGCACGGTGTGTGCTGGAGTTACCTATAAATGTCAGTTTGAACTAATATAACTACATGAAGTTGCTTGTGAATGTTGACTTAATGTTCTCTATTGTAATATGTGAGGAAATATTTAACCTTTGCCATGTAACTCAGTAAAAACATGTTTTTATATAATTTCATATTTCAGGTATGATAATAAATGTAATGCAATTTAATGTATTTCACTATCTACTGTACTCAAAGCATATCAACACATTAAAATAAGAGGGATCGAATTTCGAGGGAGCATATTTGTTAAGGAGGAAGACTTTCATCAGTGAGGAGCATCCACTACACTGTCGTAAGGATGGAGGGGAGACGCTGCCATGGACTGCGGACACTTCACACTCTTGTCATGTATGTATTCAGGGTTTCAGTTTTACTGTACAAGCACTGCAGCCTCCTCCCCCCCCCGTACCAAACCCTTGCCTCACCCATTCAAAAGAAACACATGTGCAGCAGCAGCAAAAAAATAAAAAAAAATAAAAAAAATCACTCACGAGGCATTCTCAAAAACATGTTTGTTTACAAAGCAACTATTTCAAAGTAACACGGACGTCGCCGCACCCTCTTTAAGCTTCTGCATTCAGGAACTATGGTGTTATAATGAAAGAGTGGGAGTGTTTTTCTGTCCGTGTCAAGACAACAAGTTGAACTCAGTGGGGCATCGAATGTCAGAGCGTTCATCACAGAGGATAGTTTGTTATCAGCGTGTCGGCTTCATATGGTGGGAAAAATAAGCTATATCTGAATAAATGAATAAAGTGAATTGTCAATGATCAGTGTGTCGGATTTCATTCATCAAAAAGCTGAACAAAAAATATGTTAACATCAGCATGTCTCTGGTTGGGATGTGAACATAGATGTCTTAGCCATTGTTGTCTTCATCAACATTCTGTGTCAAGTAAGTGACCCTAGGAACCAAACATTGTTTAAATGTCTGTCACTACACATTGTTCCAGAAATAGAAACCTCTAGACCAAATATCACCAAGGACCAAATGTGATGCTTTTTTAAAGATCTTCCTTTAGTTGCACAATCACCAGCATATAAATCGATTTACAGCCAGAAACCTCAGAACTATTATGATGCAGCCGCAGCCCTCACAGCTACAGCATCTTAAAAGGGCCATTATGCCAACAATAAGGCTGCAAATGTATTTTTATGGCGAAGAATAAGTCATGCTGTTTTGTGTCTGTTCAGTGTTTAACTTTTGAAACCCGCAGCATGGTCATAATTAACAGCTTGGCTGTAAATAACAGGAACCAAATCATGTTTTAAATGGTCACGGAAAGTCCACAGGAAACAGCGAAGAGCAAAACCATGTAAACTCAGTGGAAACATCAAATCCAGCTCATTGTCTGTTATTATCACTTTATGCTTCCACTTTAAAATTCCATCTATTTCAACAGAAATTCCCACTCACAAAAGTATTATAATTGTTATTATTATGTAAGGCATATGATTAAGTCCCCACATGACACGTAGAGTTGTTAATCTTTAAAGATGTATTATGTTCTTTGGCCACAAAACTATAAATCCTGGTTTTTCTGGCAACAGGTTTCATTAAGTAGCTCCTCTTCCTAAACAGGACAGTGCTGGAGGGAGGCCTGGGAAGGAGTCGGAGTAAGGTCTGCAGGCTGTGGTCAAAATGGGAGGGGAGAGATAGTGAAAAACCTGAGTCGCTGATCCCTCCCACAATAGAGATACATATAAGCGAAGTGTTAAGGCTTGAATCTGCATTCTTCTGAGGTGGTCATCTTAAGACGTGCTGCACCACTGCTAACCAGCCGAGCCGATCGAGCCCCTCTCACTGCAGCTTCTGTGGAGGAGGGGGAGTGAGACAGCATGTGAGTGCTGCTCGGAGCCCCTTTCTTTTGGTATGGCTAGTTTATCCATTTCTATTTAAATCCATTTTGAACTTTTTCTTTGACTGGTTTCTCATTTTCAGTGACACTTTCCTTTGATTTGAATCAGTGGATGACCGACTTCAGCAAAGCACAATGGCTCAAGTGGACTCTGAGTTTGGCCGCAGCATCATCAGGGAGTGGAGTGGACAGGTCCAGCCGGCCCTGGTCGCCTCCTTTGTTTTCCTGTTCTGCCTGGAAGCCTGTCTGTGGGTCAGGAACCTCCGGCTCAAGAGACGACTGCCTGGACCCTTGGCCTGGCCCGTGGTGGGCAACGCCATGCAGCTGGGCCAGATGCCGCACATCACCTTCACCAGGCTGGCCAAGAAATACGGCAACGTGTACCAGATACGGCTGGGCTGCAGTGACGTTGTGGTTCTCAATGGACACAAGGCGATCCGTCAGGCCCTGATAGAGCACAGCACTGAGTTCGCTGGCAGACCCAACTTTGTCTCGTTCCAGTCTGTCTCAGGGGGGAAAGGTCTAACTTTCACCAATTACAGCAAACAGTGGAAGATGCACAGGAAAATTGCTCAATCAACAATCAGAGTGTTCTCATCAGCCAACAGCCAGACCAAGAGAGCCTTTGAGCAGCAGATTGTGGCTGAGGCCACAGAGCTAGTTGAGATTTTCCTTAAACTCAGCACTCCAGGCCATTACTTCAATCCTGCTCACGAGCTGACAGTTGCTGCAGCTAATGTGATTTGTGCCTTGTGCTTTGGGAAACGATACGGACACGATGACGTGGAGTTTAGAGCCTTGTTAGAGCAGGTAGATCAGTTCGGACAGACGGTGGGGGCGGGCAGCCTTGTAGATGTGATGCCATGGCTTCAGTCTTTCCCTAATCCGGTACGCAGTATCTTCAAAAACTTCAAACTCCTGAACAAAAATTTCTTCACGTTTGTCCAGAGCAAAATGGAGGAGCACCGAGAGACTTTTGATCCGGAGGTAACGAGGGACATAAGCGATGCGTTGATTGGCATCATTGACAAATCTGACAATGATCATGGGCTCACCAAACGTCACGCAGAGGCGGCCGTGTCGGATCTGATCGGCGCAGGTCTGGACACCATCTCCACAGCTCTTCACTGGAGCGTCCTTCTTCTGGCTAAACACCCTGACATCCAAAACAAACTCCACAAGCTCATAGACAAGGTGGTGGGTCCCAACAGACTGCCGTCAATCGAGGACAGGAGCAGCCTTGCGTACGTGGACGCCTTCATCTATGAGACGATGCGCTACACCAGCTTTGTCCCTGTCACCATCCCCCACTCTACCATCTCAGATGTCACAGTTGAGGGCCTTCACATCCCCAAAGACATGGTGGTCTTCATCAATCAGTGGTCCGTCAATCACGACCCCCTGAACTGGAAGGACCCACACCTCTTTGACCCCTCGCGCTTCCTGGATGAAAGCGGCTCCCTGGACAAGGACCTCACCAACAATGTTATGATCTTCTCAGCAGGGAAGAGAAGGTGCATCGGGGACCAGATCGCCAAAGTTGAGCTGTTTTTGTTCGTCGCGATTCTGCTCCACCAGTGCAGCTTTGAGAAATGCCCCGACGAGGACCTGTCTTTAAATTGCTCGTACGGTTTGACACTGAAGCCTTTAGATTACAAGATTGCTGCCAAAATCAGGGGAGGAACCACTTAATGGCCAATAAAAAGCCGCATGACTGTGGTTTCTGTGAATAAAGAAAAGCAATGCAGAATGAGGTACGTCTTCTGGAATAAATATTTATGCCTTGTATGACTGAGGATTCTTTTTTATGGCTTTTAATCCTGTCCCCAATGAGCAAACAATAAGCTTTGTAATTTCTGCTGACATTTGTGACAGATCTGGGAAACAAAGCATTGGTACAAGTATTAAAACCATGCATCCTAAAAATGGCATTAGCAAGAATAAAAGTGATTTCTCAGCTCAAAGACAATTTCACTCCTCAAAAACTGTGACTCTAAGTGAATGAGAAAACCTGAAAATATACTGTGTCACGTAAGTGACAGGAAACAATGTTGTGAAAGCTTTGATGTGGTCGCCCATGACCACAGTTCATAAAAAACCCTAACTATGTATTGATATTTATATGGGGCTATTTAGGGGACTGTCTACTAAAATGCAATATAAACTGCTCGGTGATGACTAAATGTCTTTTTCAGCGCTGACGGGGAGAAATGATGGAGCAGCTGTGTGGTCTATTCACCTGAACACTCACATATACTGGACTTTATTCTATATATTTCTGCTCAGTACAAATCCATTGTGCGTTGTATACAAAAAGCCACTAATCAAGCTGCCTTCGCTCCCATAACTGTGCAGTAAGCTGCGTGACGCTAAAAGCAAGTAACATTTCATAATGTGTGATACACTCTGTACTCTGTCGTGTGACTAAAACCTTGTATCACAAATGTCCAATAAACTATTTTGTACTGATTCGTACCTGAATCTGTGGGATGTGTCTATCTGCCGAAGATAATCACGAAGGCGAGAGAGGTCAAAGAGATAATAATAGATCATGATGTCTGGTCTCGGTGTTGTCGTAAAACTTTAATGTGGGTTACAGGCCCTGCATGCCCCTGTTCCCCTCATGCCTTACAAGCAGACTCGGTGCATGAGCTCAGGCAGCGTTAAGCAACCGCGAGCTGCGCTCATCAATGTTTAACACGGGCCGCGCTGTACTCTTGACTGCTGTGTCATTTTCTTTTCTTTCCTTTTTTTTTTTCTCAACGAAGTGTTCGTTCAGATTCACACACTCAGTGAGCAGCCCCACATCTTTTAAACTGATGTCATGTCTAATAAAAGGTGTGAATTTCAAAAGACTTCTTGAACACTTAGCACTCTAACTTTGGGCAGGGGGGAGAGGGCGGGACACATCAGACACTGCTACAAAGAAGGGAGTTGGGCTGTCAGTCAAATCAGGTTAAATCTGAAAAATCTTCACTGGTCAGACCACTTTGGACTAAATGTGCGTATCCCATCCCCTCAGTGGTTTTATTTACTTTCCTCTGCCAGTGTTGTAGCTGCAGCTTCGAGTCAACGGGCAAGTGTTACATATATAAAAAAATAAAGGTATTAATGGCAGATAAATAATTCCTGTGCCTATGATAACATTGCATGTATGTTTTTAAGATTTTCTGATGTAGTTTTCTATAATTTCAGTATTTCAGTCGAAAATGTATAAATTTAAGTGAGGATTATTGACTCCGTCTATCAGCAGTACAAAACATATGCTGTCGCGTCATGTGATTTCCATCTATTCCATCAGGTGCAGTCATCAAACCTCCTAAAAATTCTTCCTCACAAATAACATTTTTCTATTTTGGCAAAAAACGAAACCACTCGTTGCTCAACATTTGTCCTTCTATAAGTACGCTCCATAAATGTTGGTTTAACTGAGGGTTAGCAGCTCATCATTTTCATCCCCCATCTTATTTTTATGTCCACTCTCTTCTCCCATGAGTCGCCTCAGTGAGTAGTCCCGGGGTTTCCTGTAGGAGCAGGAGTGTTGATGGAAACTGGAAGTTTTCCCTGGAGTTAATATAGAGCAGGCTGGAGACATCCTGTCCTGTTCACATACACTCCCCCTCTCCTTCCCTCACTCTGTCTATCTCTGCTCTGATACTGCAAGAACCTCAGGAGGGAGGACGGGGCCACCTGAACTCCCCCGTTTGCATCACTGCTTCCCAAAACATCCATGAAGAGTGTCCAGCTGAAAGACTTCCTTTCACGCTGAGTCAGCGGCTCTGCATCCCCTCTGCAACCCTCGACCTGCTGAATTTCACCACAGCGAAGTGCGGTTGTTCGCATTCTGCACATGGTCACGGTGACCTCCCACAACTTTCTCACCGCCCGAAACCAAACGGCCCAGCAGGAGCTTTCACACGCAGCCTGCTATAGATGATGCACACAATTCTCCAGAAAACCTCTCCTCTCGTGCGCTGCCGTCATCTGCTGAAAACACAGCGTGACATTGTGTCTGGGAACTGCCGTGTGTACTCACTCAGCCAATCTTTCCGACAACACCGCCCCCAAGACCAACACGCTGACCACAGCTACACTCCAAATCCGAAATGTTGCAGACAAATAATGTGACTGTAATGTTGCATGCTCTTCAATCTTATAATCCTAAAATAAATCATTGCATTAAAAGGAAAAGAAAATGGAAGCCAGAAAAAAAAGCATTTTTCTTTGAATAACAAGAACAAATTCAGGGGGGAAAATGAGGCTCATGCAAAATAAGCATGAATCAACGGTTTCCCACAGGACAGAGGTGACATTTAAAACACGTCAACAGAGGAGTGAACAGAGGGACCCACACACTCACCTCTTTATATCAAATGCTAAATGGACTGTATTTATATGGTGCTGTTTTCTTATCAACCACATTCGTCCGTCCATGCAGAACCTTTATACACTGTGGTTTTATTAGTTCACATTTCTATGGCCTTCAGAATGTAGACTGTAGATTGTCTTTTTGCATTATTTAATAGAAACATTCTGGGAACCAGGACCACAGCAAAAAAAGGTTCCCAGTTCGAGTCACAGTTTGGTTCCTGTTTAGACTCTGTATGTCTTTTCAACATGATGCTCTGAGTACTGAAAGACCGTCGTCCTGCAGCCGGCCTGAATATGTCCAAACAAACTGGAGAGGGCCGTGACGTGCGTTGTGATTCGTCATAATATATTCCAGAGTTTGTTTGATGTTCCACTTGTGAGTTCGAAAAATGTTTCCGCTCTCTTCAACGCCCCTGTGGAATTATGTCATGGAGGTAAACACTGAACAGGGCCTGCAATCATGTTCCACTTGACATCGCAATCAAAGTCGTGCCACCTTGAAGTCCAGTGTCCTGCAATTAGTCCTGCGTGAAGTGGTCCTTTTCAATAAACAATGACCCAACTCATTATTTCAGGGTGGGACGTCCAGAGCTTGTTGTTGTGCTCGAGTTGGGACTGTGTTTTGGAGCGACGGCAGGAGAGGGACCTTTGCTATAAAGTTACACTATTCATTTCCATTCGCTACGTTTTCTTTCCATATAACAAACACATCTCTTCAGGAGGAGGAGATCCGTGTGGCTAGCGTGTGGTTCCCGTGCACGGAGGGGAGGTCACATCACAGCTGGTCACAGTCGAGTTAAAGCGGTTTATTTTGTCTGATATGGAAACTGAGAAGCAGCGTGATTTTTGCTCAATGGCGTGGTGTCCCTGGAGTTTAGGGAAACGAGAGGGTGCCGAGGAGAGGAAGGTGGAGAAGCTTGCTCCGTCTTCTCACTGAGACATGCCGAGAGGGAGCCTGTGTTTTCCACCTTCTCCTAGGGATGTACTCCAGTAATCCAACATCAAAGGAAAAGTACAAAGGAAAACCACGTACCACGCCAAATATTCCACTTGAGTAAAAGAAAGCACTTATTTTCAAATATAAAAGTTGATAATGATAATGATGTACGGATATAGCCTCATATTAACTGGCTCTCTGTCCCTATTCATCAGCGAGGAAGAAGGTGCAGATATTTGCTGACATTTGTAGCGAAGCAAAAGCGAAAATGACATGAGATCTAATTCAGTACTGATATGAAGTAACGCTAGTGTATCACATTCAACCACAGCTCCTGAGGTGATGTAGGCATCCACATTCCTCAGTGTCTGAACATCTGTACTTCCACACTATCTATCAAGAACAACAGACACGTAGCTCCCTCTTCGCTTGCCAAACCTAGAGAGCAAATTAGATTACTGCAGCATGTCTCCTACATACAAGCCATTATCTCATTCATCTCGTGATAAATCAGCTCTGGTGGAGCTTCAGAGAAAGTATCTGGTACTTCCCCGTAGGTCCAGCACCTTCTCAGGGCCATCAATCTCGTGCTGTGTCCAAGATAGTGCTGTCTGCTCAGGAGATAATGAAATACTGGTACCACTGATGTTGTGCAACACAGACTGGGACCTCTTACGGAGGAGCACAGAGAGACGAGGAAAGGATGGATTTGATTCTTTTTAAAGGAGAGGAAATAAATCAGCGTATTGCATAATTGTGTATTTGGTGCAGTAACATGAGAACACTGGAAGAGCTCAACTTTGTAATACCCCGCATATTACATGTCTTTGTATTTGTACAGAAGAAAGTGAATAATAATAATAATTGTCAAATTAATAAACATAATCACTGTTATTAAGCCTGGTCCATATTAGAGAACTTAAGCTATTAACCAGTTTTTAAAAAGTGACAGACCACAGATATGATTAAACCCGAATGTAAGTCCAGATTTTTGGATTTCACATTCCAGAAACTTTTTATGTCGGGTGGTAAAGACATTTTAGGTGCGTTCTCCACAACTGGAGGGTGATGAACTTAAACTTCTTCTAACTAAAACCCGGAAGACAAAATGCTTTTGTCAAGACCTACAGAGAATAAACTGTATTTAAGTTATTTCTAAAATTAAAGTGTTGAAATGTTCTTCTTAGAAGTCCTGGGGTTTTTACCCTGGACATTTCTCCAGTGTTTTACAGGACCAATATACAGAGACAAACAACCATTCGCACAGTTTAGAGTCTCCAATAAATCCAACCCCACGGAGCGACTGTGAGAGGACAACCCACACAGACACAAAGAGAACATGCAAGCTGGAATTCAAACATCTTTTCTGTCTTTGTACATTCAGGAAGAACGTGGTTTTGGAATTCAAAACCGCATTTTTTTTTCTTCGCGAAGGTTTAGGAATCTTCTTAAATGGACGTGTCACACTATATTATATGAGCAAACGCTTATGGACCCATATGGGATGGCACATCCCAAAGCCTCCACTCGTCTGTGAAGGCTTTCTGTAAGATTTTTGGAACGTGAGATATCCAGGAGCATTTAAGACTGGCTCGGAGTTGGTGTTCCAGTATAATCCGACGGGGTTAAGTTCCTGTTCAGAGCACCTCTGTCACAGTGAAGCAGGGAAAAGGTCTTTACCCAACTGTTGGCAGGTTGGCGGCTCTCTCTCCTCCTCTAAACCCTCATTATATTCTGTATAACATTCAAATTTCCCTTCATTCGGGAATGCTATGCAGCCTGAATTCACACCATCGGCCAAATGTAGAAGAATAACAGTCAACTAGAACAAGGTGTACAAGTATTCTTTTGTCCATATATCGTGAAACGGACAAGAGTTGGCTGTGTCTATGGTTTAAAACAGAGAAATCATCTGACTCCACAGTTTATAGTTATTATTATCTCATCTTTGCTGAGAATGAATGAGGTACTTTTATCTTCATATATCTATATGTTGGTCCCCGACATCCACTGTCCACTGTTATATATAACAGACAGAGTACGTCATGACCCTGTATTGTGACTAGTAACTGCCATTCTATAGATTTCATATATAAAACTCCAGTTGACAAACTAAGGTACGAAATATCTTGTGACTATCTCCACGAAACGTAAAAAAAAAAAAGGCAAAGCCACATGCTCCCGTGTCAGGAAAGCTACCCATAATTCAGCTCTCCGCTGCAGCATAACCCTTCTCCTCTTTCCATCCCTCGCTTTCACGCCATTCCACTTCAAGCCCTCTTCTTGGCAACGCTTTGGCCCAGACCAAAACAATTTAGCAATAAGCTATTTGCGTTCGCGGGGATTCATTTTCAGTTGTTTTTGCATTCTCCTTTTGTAGGGCCCTGATTGCCCGTCAGAATTTCCCCGCTCACTGGGAGAAGAAGGGTTTCGACTCTCGGCTGCAGACGCTTCAACTCTCAGACTTGGAAGTGAGCCCGCATGGAGCTCATGTTTGTTGACAGTGTGAGATGCTAAATTACAGTAGTGAAAGAACTCCATGTTCACCCAAACAATAGAAAATGATTTTGATTTAATATTAATCTGGAGTGAATACTCTCAGGCATCTTGTAGATTTTGGTTTGGGGGGGAAAAAAAACACCATCATCACAAATAGATGATGCAGCTGATGCAAGTTTCATTTCACATGGACACACAGACTGTATATACATAGACAGGCCGAGACACTGTGCACCCTATGCTTTATTCAGCACTCATTAGCTTCATGACAGCGCACAGGGTGCAGGGACACAAGCAGCTCACATGCGCCTACAGAAGCGTCTCGTCTCTATATTTTATGTGAGACATTTAGAGTGCAGCACGGCTGAGCTGTGCATGGCACCGTTACCTCACAGCGAAAAGCTTCCAGGTTCAAAACCCGGTTGTGAGTGTGCATGTTCTCCCTGTTATGCATCTAACTCTACCTCTGCGAATAGTTGTTTGTCTCATTAGGTCGGTCCTGCATTATGTGACCTGCCAGCGTGTACTCCGCCTCCTGCTTAATGTCAGCTGGGATTGGCTCCAGCCCCCTTTCGCTCACACATCGGCGCCGGCGTCGACGTGCCAGATATTACACAAACATTTGACCCTGCAATAACTAACACTGGAAACGAAGCGTGACATTTTGATCAAGACCCAGCAGAGGCCAATAATTGAATCGAACATCCGCAGCCTGTTACTTCCAGACACTAATATTCATTTAGACCAAAATCCAAACTTGCCTAGAAATCAGATGTGAGCAGGATGTAGCTGGTGGGCGATGGTGCCTGTGTTTTTGTCACGCTGTCAGCTGGATGTGAGGATGAATCCACGCTGTACGGAGGCATCTGAGAGTAAGGGGCTGGGGGGGGCGCGCTGAGGACAGAACCAGAGGTCCCGGAAGACAACTTGAGCCATAGCGGAGGTGCAGATCATAAAGAATAACACAGCAGGGATGAAGGGTGCTTATGGAAATGCTGGGGCTAAAACAAGGTTCCGGAGACACCGTTTACTCAGCCTGCCAGCATTAGAGCAGTTGGCCGGTGGTTCCTCTCCCCCCTCCTCCTTCCTCCTCCCAGCGCGAGGTGCCGAGCTCTGTCCCACTCCGGGAAAAAGTGAGAGGACACAGAAGCTGGGTATGTTCTGACTGTTTCAGCAGCAGCAACAAATCAACTTTAGTATACCAGGGAGGAATGAATTTGAGATGTCAGGGGTAAGCAGTATTTTAGATTTGTCAAAACGAGGGGGGGGCACCCCCGCTTGTGCATACCAGCGCATCACCTCTGACTCGCTTGAACTGATACTTGGAGTGGTTTACTGGAGCGGGAGGCCATGCAATGCGACTGAGAACTAATATGTGTTACAGCATTAAATCTTTGCTGTGGGATCATGGCATTATGTAAGATAGCAGAGCTTGTGCCAGACGCTAACAGAGTGCAGAAGAGATATTCAGGTGCATGCCGCTTTGAGCACGCAGCTCCCCTCTCTGCCTGCCATACTTGGAAATAGTTTGAGCCTGTTTACTCCAATAACAATCCCAAGCCAGGTCATTTAAGAGGCAGTGGGTAGTAAAAATGTTTTTGTATAGCGATAGCTTTCATGTTTACAATAGAACGTAATTATGAAGGTAAAAAGCTTGAATCACTTGCACTGTCCAGCGTGAGCTCCCTGGCACTGGGTGATTACATAATTCCATTTAGGCAAAGAAGGAGTTAACACATCCACAGTGAGCTAGCCCAGTCTGAACCACCATGCCGGCTGTGGGACCTTTCGCATGGGGGTCGCAGCTCAGCTTTCAAATGCAATTACACTTTCGTGCAAATTATGCTCATTGTGTCCAAACCCATACCCAGCAAGATCACTTGGAAAAATATTTGATCCTGACATCCTCAGATGAAGATAAATGACTTGATTGGGAGTCACAATCAGGTCTCGTTTTCCTCTCATTACTCTCGAGCATGGGTTCAGCGTACGAGGCAGAGCAGGAACTGTTTTTGTTCAAATAAAGTTACAATACTTGTGACAGTTAGGAACCAGAGTGGAAATGATTGGTCAGAACTATACGATTAAACCTGTTCTGTCATGTGCTTGCTCCTATACGTTTATATGTTTGTGGTTGGGAACTTGGACAGTGAATAAAGATGGAGGACACATCGTCACCTCCTCACACTTTCCAGAAAAGCATTATGAAAGCATTTTTTTCCTTTCAGGTTGCAGCGAAGCCACATTGAACCATGGCTGACCATGGCCACCAGGGGGCAACCAAGAGACTCTGGATTCACTTCACTTCTTATTGACAACCATTATATACAGTACATAATAATGAATGTCTATCTGCACCTACAGAGGAAATATGCTCTCATTTAGTTGCAAGTGCACTTTCACACTGAGGAGGTGCACTGCTGAAATCAGTCAAGTGCCGTTCGATGACTCAGAGGAAGAGGGAGCTCTGGTATGAACGACGGCCAGTGACTCAGATTGCTGCACACGCACACAGGTGGCTTTGGTTTTGTCAGCCGGTGCCTTTCCTGTGACGAGGAGACACCAGATTTGAGAGGAGCATGCACAACCTCCACGTCCCAACCCCTCTTAACCCACCACCACCCACAAGCCAAGCTCCAGTAGGCAGCAGGCAGATCAGGGGAGTCAGGAGTCGGGGTGTCTGCTCCAATTCTGCAAACTAGGATCACGTAGCAGAGGAGAACCCATTAAGCAAGTCCTGGACTTTGGCTGACTCCCCAGCAGCATTGGCCCCCTCATCATACCCCCCCTCCCCCCCCCACACACACACACACACCTCCCTTCTGATGGCCAACCCTCTCTCTTCCTTTTTACTCCTCCCATGAGCACTCCCCCCCCCCCCCCAACGGCTCAGCTGCCAGGAACTAAGATGTATGGGCCTCTGCAGAGAACCGCCTCCAAGGTAGCACTTCGCTCCTCTGCCAGCAAAAATAAGACATTCTGCTCTCTCTCTCTCTCCCCCCCACACACACACACACATCTTTGTCTCAACAATACAACACGTCTCCCCACATCACAGTGGTCAGGGAGCTGCCAGAAACAGCAGCCAACAGCTACAGCTACACTCTACTTTGCCCTCTTTTTCCCCTCTGATTCTGAGAAAAATATACTTTGCCCGAAGAAAACCCATGTAGAGGGTCAGCGGCACACTGGAGCTGACCACTTGTTGCATTTGTTTTTGTTATATGTTGGAGATTGTGAATTACATGGGCTAAAGAGTTAAAAAAAACATACAGTAACAAATCAAGATAATAATCACAATAAAAAGTGCAAACTCTTAAGCACCATTATGAAATATGGGAAGAACAAAAAACGATCACTGAGATGCAGAGATGGAGACACACACACACACACACACGCACACACACACACACGCACACACAAATACACAGTTATCCTTATTAGGACTTTGCATTGACTTCTTTGAAGAGCCCATGAGTTCCACTGGTCCTGACAAGGTCAGTGTTTATACTTTAATAGGCCCTAAACAGGAAAAATGTGTACACACACGCACACACACACAGAAGAAGTGTGAAGCCCAAAGTCTGCACAGTAGCCTTTACCCTGATGCTAACTTTATCCCATATCATTCATCCCTGAGTAGTTCCTTTCAGACGCGATGACAAGCTGTTTTATTTTTTTGCAGACCTTGGTTCTGTTCTTTCTGTGAAGTGTGCATATTTCCTTTTTTATCACATAAATTAAAAAGAGAATAAAAACACTACGTCGTTTTAGCCCTGAGCAAGTGAAGAAATCTGGATGTCACCAGACCGCATCACTTTTGCCTTGATTATGATGAAACCACTAGCTCTGTCTTATAATTAGTTCGGCATCACGTCATTTAACGTCTCCAAATTTTACAGACCTTTACATGCAGTGAGTACCATTTCTAATAAGTAAATATCTGACATTTGTCACCTATTGAGGGGCAGACCCGACTTCAACGTATTGAAGTGTGAACGTTGGCTGACGTAATGGATACATGTGTATTTTCAGGGCAGTGTGAACATGTGGACGCTGGAGTGCAAAAAGCATGGCCGCCTGCGTCCTCCTGACTGGACCAGCTGAGAAAACACTCCTGGATGCTGCACTCCACAACATAAAAACTGAATTCCTTCAGTCACATCCCATGGTACTCATTTGCTTTGGCCTGGATCTGACATCACACCTTCTCCTCATTTCATAACACACTGTGAGGGAAGAGTTTAACGTGCAGTACATCACGGGCTGATTTATGTTCGCTCGTAAAAGGTAGCACTGATCCCGATGTAGCATGGAGACTTTTGAGTGAGAAATACAAGGTCGTCAAGAGATATTTGCAGGGAAAAGTGTACTTTATTGCTGCGGTTCAGTCATATCCAATTCCATCAAGGGAAGTGGATGACTTGGGTAAATGCACTGTAGTGTTTTAGAGTGCAGCCAAGACTCAGCCACACATTGACAGAAAGTCACGGATCTATTTTCCCCAAATAACGAGATCATCATCTCTTCTCAGCCCAGATATTTTCCTCAGGAGTTAGAGGAACAAAAGAAAACTGTGTTGAGTTGCGAGGAGTCCAGAATGAATGGAGGCCTATGGAGCTTTAGCTCCCAAAAATAATGTTAAGGGTGTGAAAAATATGAATGAGGACGTTGAAGGAGTAAAATGGTGAATTAGTCGCATTCGATAAGATTTGAGCCTTTTCATTCTACTTTAAATCTCTGTAAGTATTTATTAGGTCATCTACCACAAGATTCAATACAACGTCCACCAACATCAGAGTGTGGAATATTGTTATAAACAGCACCATGACCAGTGAGCAGCTGTTATATTAACCAGACCGACATTTGGCTATTACACAAAAGATTTTCCTGGTGAGACCTCAGACGGTCATGCGACTTCTTCCACCTTCCTCAGACTTCCAGAGCCAGCGAGGAAGATTGTCCCATCAACAGACCTCAGCAGAATGCTGGCACGGTGTGGGCAGATTGTCCTTGTTGTAAGAGGAACAAAACAGTTATTTATTTCAATCCTAATTACCTCGTGACTGTCCGTTACGTGCATTGAAGTCAATTTCAGGACAATGGCACGAACAGCAGGCTCTGTTTGAAGAAAGCGCAGCCGAGGCTCATGGGATTGTCATTATCATATACGAGTTTTCCAGACATTCGGTCATAAAAGCCTTTGACTAAAGGATATTTTAGATGAAAAGTTAAAGGATCACGACAAATTGTAAAATTTATTAGCTATGGGCCTTGAGTATCACGGCAAGCTATAATAAAAAGAATATGAAAACAAAAAGGATCCTGAATGTGTGGAATAGTCACCGACCGAAACAACATCTCTTGGCAAAACTCAAATATCCATTTTTATATTTAGTTTGCTGTAGCTATTTACCTCTTGGCAAGATTAAACATTACAAAGGATCACACTATTGCAACTGGCATTATTGTTACTGGCCATTTACACTTGGACTCTATTACTGTACAAAGGGTAAAATACAGCTGAGTTCACAGCAGAAGCAAAGACACGAATGATTTGAACTGAAATAACATTTTGTAAGAGAACCACATATGTTAATCAGGACTAACCTTGGTCCTTAGCTTTTATCCTCCGTGCATCTGTTTTCTAACGGCTGTGGGAACTTGTGGATGACCATGTCCCTGCTCATAAAGCTTGTGTGGTCACACAGTGGTTTAAATAGCATGACAGAAATCCTAACCATTATCCGGTGGCCTTATTAAAAAACATATGATATGATGACTGTTGAGCTTTTATGAAAAACTCGTCAAATCCCAGCCTGCCAATAAGAACCAACTAATTCGCAACAAAGGCTGATCACTTTCTTTAAGGTCTCTCCAGACATTGTAAAACATTGAACAAGTACTACAGACTATAGTAGTAATTAAAAAAAAAAAAAAGTTGGTGCCACAGTGGCCAAGGGACATACTTTCATAGATTGTTTATTCTTCTCACATTGCAATAATTAGGCTTGTGTCAGTTTGGCCTATTCAGACCGGATTGGTGCATAAATGGTAGTGATTCAGTGCCGAGGAGCTGGAGAGAGAGCAGGAGTTTGAGCCGCTCTGCTCGGACAGAGGAGATAACCAGGGCACGGAGGTTAGAGCGCAGTCTCCGTGCTCAGCCAGCAAAAGGAACAATCAATACGTTTAGCAGATACATTTGAGGTTATGTTACTTCAGATGGTTTTTTAGGGTGCAGTAGCAAAGTGTTGAGCAGACTGCCTTCTCATTGTGGCGTCCCTGACCTCTTCCATAACTTGATTCAGGGAGTTATGATGGTGCAGTGCTTTATGAGGTTGTTTCCATCTGGTGAATACACCTGGAAGGGATGATCTAAGAAAGAAAAAGCCAAATATAAGTAGACTGCTTTTTACATAACGGATAAAGAGAAATTACCTGGAAAAGAGAGGAGTAGGATACAGGAAGCCAACACGATCCTGTTCACTACATTTCCTGGAATCCCACATATGCCAGGATTTGAAAATAAGGATAACGTTTGTTTAGCACAGGAGTGCTAATTTGTTAGAGTGATAATTAGATGTAAGCAGACCTTGTTGCTCGTCATGCCAACCACAACACACACATGGGTAATGATGCACTCGCATTGAGGAAGCCACCCGAGCTGGACCCATGGACTTCCCCAAAGGCCAAGGACATTTATCACTGGATGTAGAAACAGATAAACATGAGACTGGTCTGATGCCAAAGCGAAGAGTGTGTGCAGCCAAGAGTGTTGATTGAGCGGGCAGGGATTTGAGGTACAGGACAAGGAAGTAACTCACTTGAAAAGGAAAATTTTAAAAAAAAAATCTTGTATTTCACTTTGGCAGGACCTCACCTTGGTAACACAAGAACGGAGAAGCAGCAGGAGAGGGTTTTCAACGAGGCATTTTGCTGACATTTTATTTGCATTTGGCCTGAAATTTAAAATCCCTTGGATCGCACTCGTAGCCGCTGCATGTCATCTAATGTGGTCGGATAACGCGTGATGACAATATTGTGTGTGATTATCTGGCAGTGGCCGGTGTCTCGCAGGGAGACAACACGGAGCCATATCTTCATGTAAATGCTGTGTCTCGGTCTCGCTGACATGGGACATCTCATCCTGATAAGCGCTGGGAGAAAACAGATAAAGCCTTCCATGTGGCATGTCCTTTTCTGGCTCATGCCTCTGCCTGGCTGCCAGAGACCTCTGCTTAATGGAGTGGTACAGAGCAGACAAGGGGGAGGAAATGGAGAAACCTCTTGGAGGGGTGGCGAGGGGGGGGGGGTTACTGAACATGCATGAAGGAAAACAGTCCTCCCAAATGACTGTGATGACTGGGGGACAGAATGTGTACTAATCTGGGGGAGCGGCCAAGCCAAACAGCCTGAGGGGGCAAAGGGGAAGCCATAGCCAGGAAGAGGGGGGAGTTCAAATAACATATATACGGTGAGTGGACGACACAAAGCGGGACAAATGCCATTACTGTGCAGGAAAAAAATGGAGAGGCCTATCGAGGGAAGCTGGGAGCTGTAGGAGCGTTTCCTCTGAGGAGGGGATCTGTTTGCACAGCGATACGGAGCCACCTGTTTAATGGTGCTTAACATGCACAAACTTAAGCACGGGGTGCACGCGAACCCGTCTGCCCTCATGTCAGTTGTAGCATCTCTACCTCTGCCTTTCTCACTCACTCACACACACAGACACACACACACTCGATGACCGCCTGGGTGTTTTCTGCACAACGGTACGGGCTGCCAAGTCACACAGCTTGAGCTGCAGGGAGGTCCAGAAGCCCAGCGGGAGATGGTACGTGACAGAGAGCAGGCTGTGTGCAAGTATGTGTGTCGAGTTGGAGGAGCCTGAGTGGATATTTTGCAAAAAACTCTCCAAAAAAACATCTGTGAGCTTGCATGAAGGTATACATTCTGATAAGTGGCAGCCTGGTTGGGCAATTACATACGTGCCTATGTTTGTTTTTGTTGAAGGCAAAGGACACAACTGATATCTGATATCCACATGGCCTGAATCATTCTGACCACGTTTGCGGCTTCACGGGGCCTAAGCAGCCGGCCGGTAACGTAAGGAATACAACAAGAGATGCACGACGTCAGCAGCGCTCTCTCTGTTGGTTTGTGTGCGTTTGTGACTGCTTGCATGCACATGTGTATACAAACTGTGCCTGGCTCCACCACAGAGCAGGGGGGAGAGAGGGAGGCGAGGGCATATGCACTTCACGCTGCATCGATTGCCCCGCTCCAAACTCTGAAAGTGATTTTCTCACCGTATCTTGGAGGAAATGATTCATTAGGCCGTGGCCCAGTTGGGATCGCGCTGACAAGGAATAAGAAGCAGCCACTCCCCCCCCCGGGCTGGTGCATTTGGAGCGTGCACCGAGACAAAGGGGAAGATGGGAAGCAGCCCATGAAGGCCGTGATGGGAGGGAGTGGAGGGTATATGGATGCAGGCAGAGGAATGGGAGGCAAAGTGGGGAGGAGATGGAGGGATGGAGAAGGGGAAAGGGGAGCCTCTGTGGCTTTGAGTCAACAGTACAACAGCTCCCAGACAAGATTGTCTTTCCTGGAACACCACGGGGCCACTCAGCACGAAAGAGAATAATGCAACATCTTTCAAAGGTCATCTTGAACACATCTTTGTCAATTGTTGCAGTATTCTGTCCCAGCGCTGCAGCCTTTGGGAAGCTTTTGCCAACACAATGCAGTTCAGACGACGCGGCTTATTGTGGTCGGATTCGCATTTAAATCTGAAAACTCAAACCAGAAATGCAGCCACTGACTGACACATCGATTTAGTAGCTTTTCTTTTCAGTTTTCGCCCTCGTTTGATCGTTTTAACACTAATCTATCAGGCTGATCAGATGGTTCTACTTAAGACTCTGCATGCTGTGTGCGAGCTGGAGCTTTTGTTGCGTTCACGCTATCTAGGAACTGATATTTACACGGAAGAGCAACCCATGGCTCGGCGTGTTAACGTGACATTATTAATCAGACTCCCTGTCATCACGTTGCATTCCATTTAACATTGAACATCGGACATTCCCTGCTGAGTTTCCTGACCTCGTACCTCTGTCATCCCTAGTGTTCGGGTGTAGGAGAAACACCCATGTGATGTTGAACAGCTGCAGATTCTAACTAAGTTCACATCTAAATTTGATGAATAACCAACTTAAGAGCACACATACTTTTTTTATTATTAAACCACAACATTAACCAAGCAATGTGTTTCAAAAGCTTTAAACCCCTGGTGTAGGAAATAAAGATCAAGATGAATGTGCTTGTTGAGAATTAAAATGTGTTTCAATTTTTAAAATGAAACCGGAGTTAATATAACAATCATTCCCCCCCGAAGCATTTCGCATCATTCAGCCTTACAATGAAATCTTGTGAATTGTATTAATATTTGATTTGTATTTGACAACCTGTCAGTGACACTGTGGTTATTGATCAGATGGTGTTTCAGTGCTGCTGTCTTTGGAGAGGGGAACTCTGTCCCAGTTGTCTGAAGCACAGGATCATTTTACAGCCAAATCAAGGAACTCCAGATGTCCCAACAGTGAACTCCATTAAGATAAGCTAATCCTTTATCCGTCCACAGTGGGGAAAACTGCCATGCCACAGCAGCAAGAGGGTGAGTCTAAAATAGACATCAGAACATGATGTTGAACAAACAATTGTAGAGGATTGTAATAGAAATAAAAATATATATTTTAGATAGATATACTACTTGTTTTGGCAAAGGCATGAGGTGTGGATGAGTTCACAAGGGGCAAGGCAGAAAGCCCCATATGGGACATGTCAATATCCTGAAGTGACCCACAAACTTCAGTGCTGATAGGAGATAAGGAGGGTCTGATTTATGTGGAATGCAGTTTGGTCTAAACTGAACAGAGGAGTGTTGAAGATAACAGCGGCTTCTCCAGAAGTGGTAAAAGCTGCAGGGGAGAGAGAAGCAGGACCATATCGAAGGGGAGAACCAGCACAGATAAGAGAGGGAGGCCTGAATTACATGTTAAGCCTCATTACTCAAACTCCCACTCAGTGAGATAAAGTGTAAGACGGAGAAGTGAAAGCGCAAATGTAAAAAGCACAGAGCATGCAGCTGTGTGTGTGTGTGTGTGTGTGTGTGTGTCACAGTGTGGGTGTCCATGTTTCCCACATGAACTTGTGCTTGAGCTGAAGCTTGTGATAAAGCAGCAAACTCCGAATTAGATAAGTGTCAGTGAGCCATTGGTCTGGGAACAGAAAACCATCACGACCACACTACATCTAAGAATGTGACTTTCGGCCCCCAGCATCATCTATCATCTCGTAAAACCATAACGGGCCGAGTGTGTGTGTGAGAACATGTGTGTTCGCGTGTGCTTTCAAGAGTTTCCACTGAGTTACTCACGTTAGTCGGAGCACGTTGCCCTTCATCTACCTCAAAACCCCAAAAACGTGTTAAACGGTCAAATTACGGATGCGTTTGTGGATTCAGAGCCGAGATGGTAATTTGCTCGTGATGTGAAATTGCACGTAATTTATCGTTTTACTGCGCTGAAGTGAAGGTTTGCAGTGTTACTGGTGACTTATAACTTGTTTACTGATATGTCTGAGGTTTGTGGCGTGGCGTGCGTGAGTCACCTACGCTTCAAATCACTCTCCGTCAGGAAACCCATTCTGAAGCATTGCAAGGGAACCCCGCGAGACACACGGCCTCGATCAGGGCGAGCAGCGCCATGACATCAGTGCCACGTAATCAGATTCCATCATCCGCTGCTCTCTGCCCTGCTTTGTTGTCGGCACAAGTGAAGGCCACACTTATGGAAATTGCCCCCCCCCCCCCCCCCCCCCCCCCCCCCTTATGGAAATTGCCCCCCCCCCCCCCCCCATTTCACGGGATAATAGAGTTGAGTGTGGTGCTTCTTTTCAAACCAGAGAGTCGGACGATTCATTTCTATGTATGAAAGGAATATGATGGGATGGAATGCTCCCGTAGCTGACGCACAACAGTCAACAGTCCTTGAGCACGTCTGCCTGTCGTGATGTGAAGCCTGGCATCCAATGCTATGTAACCATGGCAACGAACGATCAAATGAAGACCCCAGAAGAAGAAAATGGATGACTTCCTCAAACAGCAGCTCCATCATCACACACAATATGTCCAACAAACCAGTGAGACTTGTGCGCTATCAGTGCTGCGGCTGTTGTTATGCATTAAATAAAGTCAAGCTGTCCCCCCGCTCGAGCCAAACTCATTGTCATCTCATGGCTGTTTTTCTACCAGGAACTATTCCTCGTGTAGCGAGGCTGTGGCGATTCTCTGAATGGATTACCTCTCCGGGACTCGCTCACAAACAGCAACCACATGCGGCAACGTATAATAAGAAACATGATGATAACCACAGGCCTGATGGGAACTGTGATGTGACTCAGTCCTGGCGGTGCACTTCCACGTTGCCATTGTTCTGTTCAGTTAGCCATTCCGTTCTTTATGTGCTATTTCCTGTGGAGATGGCGAATCGAGTGGGCACATGCAAATTTGGAATTGTGATGTAATGCATTTGATATTTATAGTAACTTTCCAGTTTAAGATTCCATACAAGTTTACAGAATTAGTCCCTGAAAGAAGATTCGCTTCATCACAGATTGCATGATTTGCTCACCTAGTGAGAAACGTCCATGTAATGTCAGACACATACAGATAATTAGCTATAAACCCAAGCACCAGATGCAGACTGCATGTTTCCCTATGGAAAACACCAATATTAGTTTTCCTTTGAATGGGACATTCAGACCAATGTTCAACTTTTGGAGCACAAAATGTGTAAATAAACACTTTTACGATGCAGCACAGCAAAGAAATATAGCTTAATGAATAAGCTGACAAGTGATGGTCAGCCTGGAGTCTGGGAAGACATGGTTCAGATTTTTGAGAACCCGGACTCGCTCTCAAGAACTGAGAGTCCTTTCAGTCCATCGAAAAACTTTAAATCACGAGGGGGGGGGGAGCAGAAGTGGGGCCGAATAATTAATGTGTGAACAAAAATGTTCACACCAAGATGTGATTAATCATTTGGTGAGAAAGTGAACGTTGTGCTGGGTGGGAGATTTTTCTCCTGTAAGTTCAAACGGCTGATTTGGTCATAAATAAACAGCTGTTCCTGGAACCTCCTCTGATGACTCCCAGATGAATATAATTTAAACAAAGAGGATAAATGTTCTGTCTGTAAAGCATCCGAGTCGGCTTTAGTATACCTAAGTAGTGATAATTAGTGCAGGCAAATGCACATTTCTGTGGTCGTACTCACTGGGACACAACACAGGCGAAGATCTACGACAGATCAGGATTTATTGCTGGATACGTTCTTGCTCTCCTCTGTTCCTCTGCGTTCATTACGCATCATGTTGTTTCCTGTTACTTACACTAATAAATCCCCAAAAATCAAGCTCTGATTCAAGGTGACGAGAGAGAAGACACAGTTCGGAGAACGCATCGTTCCAAATTTCAGATGACATTATTCTTAATCACTGGGAGAGAGCCTCCACCAAAAAAACAAATCCCTCCAGTACATGCGCGCACACCACGGAAACCGCATCCTGGTGTTTCTCAACAAATGGCTAACCTGGTGACAGCGATGTGCACCGCCGCCATGACACGCGGTGAAATTCCTGAGGCCGGCGGTATCATCTATCAGGGAGCGCGGCAAGACAAAGTAGGAGGCGAGGGGTGAGGTGAGGTGAAAAGAAGAGGCAAACACAGGAGGTGGTGGAGGAGGAAGAGGAGGAGGTGGAGGAGAATTGAACCTTGCTGAAGCTTCTGGGTAATATCAGTGCAGCTCGGAGACACATTATGTAAGAGGCTGGGTGTAATCTGGAAAACAGCAGAGGAAAGGAGGGCAGTGATGCAGCGGCTGAGTGAAGCTCGTCGTACCGCACCGGCAGACACACACACGCACTGGTTTAAGTTCAAAAGTTTGAAAGTCCCAACATTACCCTGATTCACCACAATTAAGCGGATGTATGTATATGAGGTGTAACCCTAACACCCAATCTATCCACAAGCTGCCCCTGGTCCCTGCTCTCCCACAGTTTAAATCCCTCTGCAGAATATTGGAACATCACTCTGACATACACCTACAGTAAATCTTCATATAAACACACGCACACGCACACACACACAGACACAGACACACTCACACTCACACACACACGGGCACGCGCTGACACCGCACACTGACTGATGTATAATTCATCCTCCATTCAATCCCCACTCAGGGATCTGAAGTGATTGCTTTAGCAGTGCAGCTCTCCCGCTACAGGCCTTCACCCACACATATTCACAGCAGGTAAATCAGCCAGACGTATTTATCACAGCGAGCTCCAGGTAGCGTGTGGGACGTCTGAGGCATCGGGAACAGGACATGACTTTCATGAGTTTATATTCACGGAATTATTGTTTTCATTCAAAACAACATGTGTTGAATAGGTTGCCCTACATTGAGTACAAGCAGATAATCTGCTGTTGTTCATGCAGAATCTTTAAAGTTGAGGACGTTGTTTTTCCGGCCAGATTAATCCTGCAATTGGGTGTATTTTATTCACTCTGAAGAAAAAGTCATGATTTCCTACCCTGTCTAATTGTTTGTTGATAGTGTGTAAATAAGATTACGCGTGTAGCTACTGCACAGATTAGTACCATGGAACTTGCTGAAAGGATATGCTATTTGTCAGGAAAGATCCCACTTTTGGTATGGATCCAGATCATGGGGCAGACCTAGAATTTGTGGTATGTTGCTTTCTTCAACATTGCGGGCAATTTTTTTATGACTTTACTAGAGAATAATTCATGGGTCTTGATGAAACAAATGTGGAATTTTTAGTGTACAGAGGTGTAGCAGCAATAGGGCATCACACTTTAGCCGAGGATGCCGAGGCGGAGGCCTCATCAAAAGATCCAACTGCTTCCTGTACAACCACCAGGGACATGCTCCACTGTCACCACCAGGCCACAGAGGAGGTGACCCAGGACTCTGATAACCAGCAGCAGATGAGCCGGCACAGGAAGACACTGCAGGAGCACAGGAAAAGACCACAGGGGGAACTATGTTTGGAGAAAGGAGTTTTTTTCTGTGGCGAGGTGGGTGGGTGGGTGAGGGGTCGATCTATGGTTTGTTTTTGGGGCCTCCACATCAGCCCCGCTGTTTTCCTGTGTTTTTTTCTGGAGGAGGTCTCAGATTAATGGGGACAGATAAAACATTACAGAGTTGACGCACCTCTGGAAATGCCTTTCATTTGTCAATGCCAATATATTAGTTTGCCAGTCAACAGGTGGCTGCTTTCCAAAGTCAACTTAACAGGAAAGATCCTGTCGAATGTAAAATATTCGTTTTTAAGATGTGGTGCGCGAACCACAGGAATGCCACACAGGCTGTGGATGACATTGATCTTGGGAGCCAGCAGGTGGCAATCTACCCTGCCCTCCTCATCCAGTACCTGCAGCGCGCCAGGATGTAGGGGAGGGGGCACAGATTGCAGAATCATCTGAGAGTACACAAACAGGGTCCATGTGATCTGCAGAGCTATATCCAAAGTAGCAGCATAACATCTACAGCAGAAACATAACCATTGTATTAGTCAGGAAAAAAAAGATTGCGATACAGGGCATTTCTGAATGAGATCGGCTGCACTCATACTACCGGCTGCCTACTATAATAGTTATAATACTATAATAATAAGAAGCTGCCATCAGGCTTTTAAATGACCCTCCCCACCGAGCATGACATGCAAAGGCTCTGACTGAAGGGCCGCCGGGCTCCTTCTGGAATCGGTGCATGGGACGTTATTTTTCATATTGCTGATTTTTATCAGAGTCGCCGCCATTGTTGTTGGCCTTTAGTCTGTGCCTTTCATTTCCCGCCGTCATGAGACTGATCCAAAAATGATTATTACTGCAGCGCGGAGGAAATTAATAAATGTCTGGGAAGGAAATTGGAGTTCCAGACACTGTAGGTACAGTGAGATACACCTATGTGCACGCGTGCACTTTGGTTTTAGCAAATCAACAATTAATGAGTGTGAATGAGTGAAAACAAGTGAAACTGAAAGCGATTTCTGTTATGTATAAAGATGTTTTTTCATTGACATTATTATACAATCTTTACTACTATGATTATATTATTATGCAATAATAAAACAACAACAATAATAATATCATTATTATGAACTTTCCCAGCCATTGAGTAATGAAGTTTTACATAGGACACGTGCACTGAGGATGTCTTACTCTGGAAAAAATTAAATGATAACAACTTGGCCGGTAACTGACACAGACTGAACTCCAACATTTCCCATGTCAACAAACTACTGATCCCAGTTGTGCAACACGGCGCAGCGCAGCCTGTTGACAGACGCTGAGGAGGGCAGCGTGTGATTGGTCCGTCGCGGTGGGTGTTTCCGCATTCCGCGCAGAGCTGTCAGCGGAAAGCAGCGAGTTTGAAGACGCGGGGGGAAGCGGACTGTCGCGAGAAAAAAAAAGCTCCACGGTCAGTGTCTCCCGGGGGGAATCCACGCTGCAGAGAGGAGACGCGATGCCGCACATGCTGATCAGCACGCAGATCCGACTGGTGCGTAAAGCCGCGTCCGCGCCGCGCTCTCAGGAAGAGGACGCGCGCGCCCGAGCGAGCCGGAGACGCCGGGATTTATTTATTGCTCCTAATAATAATAATAATAATCAGAGTGGATCACTGCAGATTGTAGATGTGCAATGTTCTGCAAAGTAGAAGCAACAATCAGTGAAGGCTGCAAGCTGCGTGCATAGGGTTGTGTGAGCGTGTATGTGTCTGCTGTGGTGCCCTAAATCAAAAACATGTGTTGCCCAGTTGTCGGCCTCTTGTTGCTGCACGTTCACTCTGCTGCCTGCTCATGTAGCAGGCTAATGCTATAGCTCCGAGTATGGGATCATCTACTTATAGTAGAGATTAAGATCTGCCACCCAGCTGCAGGTCTTGAATGCTCAATGACAAGAGACAGGTTGTTTGACATAGGCATTTACCTACCAAACTATGAGCTGTGTCAAATATCTGTCTTTCAGGAGAGTGGCCCGACAAATGTGGGGGACGAGTACTCCGATCTGGCTGTCATGAATTACCTGGGAGCCAAGAAAACAAAAATTCTGGGAAACAATTTGTGAGTATTGTAATGCAAAAGGCAGCTGCTCAAATGAGGGCAAGGAGATGTCAATATCTGTATATAAAGATGGACGGCACATGTCCACTTCCTTCCACTATGCAGAAATGAAGCCAAAGTGCCCTGAATATGAACAAAGCCATCTTGTCTCTAGGACAACAGTTGGGAAGGTCACGATACGCATCCTGGAACATTTGGGAGTCAGTGGCAGCTGTCAGTAAGAATGTGGCTGTCACACCCAGTAAGAAAAGTTGGATTTGAGTAAAAATTGTGAAGTGATTTCCCGGTTTGGTGACACTGGCTTGGCAACATTCTTGTAATCGAGGAAAACATTGAGCTGTGGTTGGGTTAGAACACAAAAGACAGGATGCCTGAGGGTTAGTTTGTCGGGTTTGGGCAGTTTCAGACGGATCTCTGTGGCTCCAACTGCACTTCACTGTCAGTCATGACATTTTACCGTTTTTATAGCATCAAATATCTATGAGCTATTCTGCAGTCAGCCACCAGGGGGGAAATTTAGAGGCTCTGGCTTCACTTTGGGAAGACGTCATGTCGTCCATCTTTCTGTGCAGATATATCTGTCGTTCGGCTCAGAGATTCATGATGAAGAGTTTCTATCTTTATCTGATTCATTTTTGGAAAGCATCACTACCACCATCAGCCCCCAACATGGAAATAGTAAACCATAACTGCACTTTTCCAAAATGGGCCTCCTCACACACAGAGATTGACTCCCAGGTGTACTGTAAATGTGCTCTCACAGAGCCCCATTTCCATATTTAGGCACTTAACACTGGTGATTCTCTCAGTTTTGGCAGTCAACGTGTACATATTGACGACAGCTGAGATCAGGTCACATGGTCCGAGGGGGGGGGGGGGGGTAAAACTGGGGGGGGGGGGAACTTGGTTTGCAGGTTTAGCATAAACCAAACTCAAGCTGATAGAACACAGATCAGGGAAGTGTTGTCATTGGCAATCTGACTCAAATGCTGCTGGGAAATGAACCGAGGTGTGGGAGGAAGTGAACAAGCAACAGTACAATTAACAGCATTCGACTTTCTGGGCAAAATGCGCTGACAGACCAGAGAAACCCCACATCTGCGGAAAGCACAGTTACTTTCTGTTTATGCTCATTTAGCGCCGAGTACCACGTGGCCGACCCGCCACGTCTCGTGTTGGACAAGCTGGAGAAGATTGGATTCCGCGTGCTGTCGATGACCGGGGTGGGACAGACACTGGTGTGGTGTCTGCACAAGGAGAGAGAGTGATCGATCATGGAGCCAGTGTTGACCTGATCATTGCAACAGATGGATGGATTTCTGCAGATCAGCTTTTTTTGTGTTAACTTTGGTTCTCTGCTCCCGGTGTGTCACACTGACAGAAAGATATTTAGCCAAGTCAGACACAAGATCCTAAGTCTGAGATTATCCCAGACGAAAGGTTCAGGATTACGATGGATAGTTAAGACGTACATAAAAGACTAATGAATAGGTTTGTGCTGGCAGGACTGTTCAAGTGTGTTTTTGTAAGTTGTGATGATGTAATGATAAGGACTGCTTGTGTAGTTATTAATAAAATAAAATAAATACAATTATGAATTAGAAAATTACTTTTTTCAAAAGAAAGTTTGAAATTATTCCAACAACATGGAGAATGCTCTTATTTTGAGCCCCTGCACCTGACAGGGATGCTGCAGGGTCACGTGCGCGGCACTGCAGACACACAGAGTGCAGGAGTCGGCCTCTGAGAGCTAATGATCGCTGGGCGCTCTGGTTCCAGCTGCAGGTCTGCCTGCACATGTCTGGGGCCAGCCCCAGATCACCAGTCCAGAAACCAGGAAGGATGCCAGCGAGCTCACATCTTGAGATCTGCAGCCTCACATATGACTCAGCTTCAACCTCCACGTCTAAGATCAAAAAGGTAGCGGTGCTTCCCAGCTCAGGGATTCCACAAATTCTTTGAATTCTGGGGACAATCTAGACAAATCAGGGGGAGGAGGGGGCAGTGTGTAGTTTCAAAGTCTCTGCTGCAGTTGTTGATAGGACACAGCATCCTGGTTCGCATGCAGCACAAGCCACTGTGGGCTCAGGGCAGGGTTGGTGGTGAATGCGTTTCCTGTAATTGTATTTCCTCTGTTGTCATTTGGACAAAGTTTGTGTGTTCCTGCTTTTTTTTCCATGCATAAACCAGTCCATGTGATGAGGGGATTTTGCAAGAGGAGAGGAGCAGATGTCTCCCACCACACCGCTCCACAGCTGGACATTGTGTAACAGAGCCACAGCGAGGCAGAGGAAGGGGTGGTAGGGAGATGGATGGCTGGCTCGGATGTTGCAAAGCTGCCATACGTCTCCTAAATAACACAATGACAAGAGAAAGCGCCGCCGCGCAGGCCCAAAAGACACAGACACCCCATTACGCCATGGTCCCCCATGAAAAGGAAAATGAGACTTTGGATGAATAGATGTTCCACGGGCTGAGGACCTTATTAGAAAACCCAGGGTGACCACAACAGTCTGGCTTAATGTGGGTCAGAGAGCGGTAGCGTGTCACTACGGAGAGCATAAACAAGCAATAAGGTATCGGTTTCATACGTTTATTGTGAAAGGGCTTGAAACAGTAACTAAAGTAATTTGTTGAGGTCAGTTTCATAGAACAGATGGTTTTGAGGCAGGTGGCACATTTTTCACTTTCAAGTAGGAACTCAAGTACACTCATCAGGAAAGAATCTCCACTTTACCCATGCAAGATGCATGAAAGGTAATATTCTTGTATTCTAGAGATGAATGTTTGAGCCATCCTTTCGTTAGTCATCAAAGTTTTTCAGTTGATTGTTAAAGTAGTAGTTTTTCATTTGGCATACAAACATCTTATATTCTTTCTCAGTGAGAGTTAGAAGAGCAGATCAATAAGACTAATAAGGAGGACAATGCGATGTTCCCAGAGTCTCTGCCGGTTCACAGTGAGAACAGTACTACAGAAAGTCATCTCCTCCCTGCCAAGACACAGTTCAGCACCAAGCCTGCTGTCACATCTCAACTTTTGATAGATGGGTTTTTAATCAGGTTGTAAACATGCTAATTAATGAGCTTGAAAGATACTGCTGGGTTGATTTTATGCCTTTGGGCTTAAGATCTTGTGGCTACAGACAAACGACAGATTCTAATAGGCTGTAGTTGTACAGTTTTTAGATATAGCACAGATGCTGTTCAGAGGATGTATTGATACTTTGTGTATTGTTTAAATTGAAGATTGTAAAATAAAAATTGTTCCCAGAGAAAAGTTGTGAAAACTAATGTAACCCCCTCGGACACCAATGGAGGGTCCCAGGGGGTTACATTCCCAGATCAGGAACCCATCAACTCCTGGCTACTGTATCCCTCAAAAATGAAGTTGAAATAAAAATGCACTTTTGCACTTGACCGGCTGTAGTTATGAGATAATTAGTGAACGAAGAGTAAACCCTCACCAACGCCTCAAATCTCTGAAGGTCTTATAATCACACACACAGAAACCTAGTACGAGCCGTATTATGGTAGAGGTACCTATGTTAAATGTGATGATGCTGCATGTCAACGTATTACTTTCATTCATACTGAATTGTGAACCTGTCTTTGTAACGTGTTTTTCATTTAAATGTGAATTCTCTCAGGTGAACACTGTTATTACCTTGACTTCATAACTGGATCCTCAATGAAATATGGTGATGTGCTGATCGTCCTCAGCAGCGCAGCCCTCTGTCAAGTTTCTGCAGAACCGATGAATTGGTCGACCTCTAATAAAAACCAGAGTTGACATTTTTTTCTTTTTAGAAATTAAAAAATATTTATTTTGCCCCAATGTAGCCATAAAAAAAGAAACACACACATGGAGAAAAGCTGAATGAAACGGGTCATTTCACGGTCGGCAGGCTGGAACCAAGCTGGGCTACGACTTGATCCCCTCGTCCTCCTCATCCTCTCTTTGCATTTGTTCTATGAGTTTCTGTCGCTCCGCAGCCTGCCTCATCCTCATCAACACCAGGCTCTCGTAGTCACGCTCATTTGACAGGGTGGCCTGCAGAGGAGACAAGTTAACACAGAGAGGTCTTTAAACCGTTGCACATATTAAAACCAATGCATATTTTTTATAGTACACCATTTTTTATTTGTGAGAGATAATTAGGATCATGGTTATGGATAATTTCAAGCAAAAATATTGAATGATTAAGGTTTGGACTGCTGGCCAGACAAAACGCCCAATTTGCATTTTTCCATTACATCTCCATGTCTTTAAGACCGCACACCTTCAATTTGCAACACAGACAGGCTTTCCATTAGTCTCCAAACCCAAAATGAGATAGCCCTGAAGGCAGTGGAGTGGCCCGTCATAAAACTTCAAGGAAAATGTCCAACGAGCTGTTGCACAAGCAGCGGGTCACAGAAGAGTTACACGTCTTTGGTCGTTATTGTCACGACGGCCAGACGGAGCAAATGACACGACTGTCACAGTCCGCCGTGTGTTTGTTTTCACGACGGAGCCTGTGGGCGCGGAGCAGAGGAGAGGGAGTCGAACTCGGACGGACGATCTTGTCTCATTTAACAACGACGCGGCGGCAGGGGTGAACATGAATGAGACAACGGCCTGCAGAGCAACTGTGACAGGGTAATTCCACTGCCTGAGGTCATTAAACCCCAAAATGAGGGCTGGGATTAGGCCTGGCAGCCTCCTGGCATCTTGCTGTGTGTGTTTATATTGCGTGTGTGATTTCTACGAGGGGCTTGAGCTTGCATGAGGATAGGGAGATATTTCCTTACTGTGTGTATTTGTGGGAGGGGGGTCACAGAGGGAAGCCACTGGCTAATGGCTAATCAAGCAGGGTGGAACACAGGCCAGATGTCTCACAAACACACACACATAAAAACCTTGATCCGTGCGGTCACGAATGCCACACACAGGCCAGGATACACAGCCACGCACGAGCAGAGGGATTCTGAGTGAGGAGACAATTTTTAAAACATGCAAGCAAACTAATGCTTATGTCTGAATACTTATACATATTAAAAACACACTAATGGAGACCACTGTGCCAATTTGAAGGGGGGGAGCATGTGTCCACAGAGTACGCCACTGTTTTATAGGATTATATCCAGGAAGTCTGGCGGGCCAAGGAAGTGTCTCTTTAATAAGACAGTGAGCTGCAGGAGAGACCAAGTGAGTGTGTGCATGACGGACCGAGAGGGAGAGAGAGGGCGATTGGAAGAGGAGAGGTGGGTTTCTGTCAGTGCACTCGCTGAGCTAAGGCATCTGGAAAACATCACAGGGACTCCAGCTTCCATGTGCTGAGAGAGAGAGAGAGAGAGGGTAAGCATGGAGGAAGAAGAGAGGAGAGGGTCGGCGAAGGGGAAGTTACCCCCAATCCCCCCCCCCCTTCTTACCTCCATCGCCGACCCCTGGATTGAGGAAAGCTGCTATTATCATTCCAGTAACGTGAGCTCAAGCCCGCGTCTAACGCATAACTATGAAATATCACGCAAGCTTCAGTCGGTAAATATTTCAAAGTCGAATTAAACAAAAAGAAGCAAGAACACAACTCAGCTGGTGAAAATGCCCCCTTCTTAAAAGGTACAATATCTCCACGCTGCCCTGCCCTCTATTGGTCACTACAGTGAAGTGCTACTGAACGCTCACTAATTGGTCTGACCTATTCTCCACCCAGCGTGGTCACGGGTCGACTGGCCAGCGAATGTAGGGGAATTCAGAGCATTATCAGGTGCTTTATGGGAGGCTTTACGCATTTTTTTCCCCAGGATGAGGGATGTTTCCTTGCCCGGGGTGTTAACTCACAATGTACATGTTTAGCCAACGCATCACTCTGTAACTAAACACTTGCTGTGTGTATGCATGCGTGCGTGTTGCAGTAACACTGGGGCCCAGACTAAGAAGGAAACCGCAAAATACAAACAATGGGCCCCCGTACAAAGCCAAGAGCAGAGGGTATAAGGCCACCACAGAGGTGGGATAGTAGTAAAACACACACAGGCACGCACGCACGCACGCACGCGCGCACGCACACGCACACACACACACACACACACACACACACACACACACACACACACACACACACACACACACACACACACACACACACACACACACACACACACACACAAACTCAGGATTAGCCATGTGACATCAGCACATGGTTAGGCCTCTAAACAGTACATCCCAGCCTGACCCCAGGCCAGAAATGACATCATGAATACCAGAAGTGCTGTGAGTCAGTCTGTCAACACACACACACACACACGCACACACACGCACACACACACACACACACACACACACACACACACACACACACACACACACACACACACACACACACACACAGCAGGAGGCATCTCACAGTGCAGGTGGCCACTGCACTCCCTCAGCATAGCTGGTCCTATCAGCTGCGTATTACAACATTTTTCTGTGCTGTTGTGTGAGGTTTTGTGTGCATGTGTAAACATGTGAGCGAGTGACGCAACACTGAGCAGCATCGGTGCTTCCTGGTATGAATTTTATAGATAACTGGTGCTCAGCCTGAGGGAAGAACAACTTTCTCTCTGTTTATGATCATTTACAGGATTATCAAACCTTCCCGTCTCCATTCCTGCATCTGCTTTCTTGAAATTTGCAGATTGATCGCTGAACCTTCACTGGAAACGACCAGGGAAAGAAGTGAAATAAAGCTAAACTCCCATCTGCCTTTGCTCATTCAAAGGTCTCAGTTAACTGGGATCATAGAAAGGTCACGGTTACTCTGACTACCCCCAAAGGTCTGCTGGACCATTACACTGTTTTTGTTAGTAAAGACCAAAAACTGTGCTGAGATTAAGGCCCAAATCTACTTCCTGTATTTAACCCTTTACAAGTTTGTGTCCTGCCAACATCTGGTTTCTGAATGGAGACTGGATGAGACGTCCGTTTTATTTGACAGCAAAATCCTTGAACAGGAAAAACCCTGCAGAAATAGTCTAGGTGAATACATTTACAGATCACAGATTGTGACGAATACAATTACATGGGTCAATTATTTTATATTGAAGCGGCAGAATTTACAGTGATCCTTGAAACTACACCAGGCGGGATATTTAGTGCATGTAAAAATAACCCTTATATAGAAATGTAAATCCCAAATCCAGCTGCCAAAGAGAAAGAGACTCCATATTTCCTTTTTTTCACAAAGTGAATATTAATATTTCTGTCTAGCAGTTACCTTGAGCTAAGACCTGTGTCAGCAAAACAAAACCTGAAAGAAGACAATAGAGTCTGTGCGTGGACTGCAGATTCAGCAAAGTAACATACAGAGGTGAAGTGTAGGAAAAGAAAAAAGGCAGCAGTGGATGTGATGTACAATGTGAGTACTCTATGTATGGAAGCGTATGCATGTGGTTGTACGTGGTCATGGTATTGGGTTAATGGAAGCGTATTGGACAGGGATGGAATGCCTTTGGAAACTTTTTAAGTAAAGGAAATAAACAGTGAAAAGAGAAATGGCAGCAAAGACCTGAACTCCTGGTGCCCTGGCATTTCTCTTTTTGACGGATGAGCTCTGGGATCCTGGAATAGGGGAGGTGTGGGAGTTCAGCCTCTTTAATATCCAATAATATGCCGTTGTAAAAGCAAAATTATGTCTTTCACATCCGAGCCTTCCAGGAAAAGCCCTCTGATTGCAATAGATTTCCCATTAAAACAAAAAGGGGCCGCGGGACTGGTAAGAATGCAGCCTGAACCTTGGAGATGTCAAAAATAACTCAGGCATTATGAGTGGAAAGAAAAAAGAATGAAAATGAAATCAAGGTTCCACACACACAAAGGTCTGTTAACTGAGTGTATACATATGTGTTCCCATATAAGCAAGCTGCCGTATCTGCAGTGTTCAATGTGCAGAACAAACAGTGAGTGTGCTGCGTATTGTTTACCTCAATCTGAATCACGGGCATTATTTAATAATAACTAATGATCCAGTGCCAGACAACATAAAAGTGCAATAGTTAAGAAATGATATTGAATGCGTGCAACAAAGATGTAAGAACAAGTTCAAGATTTCTCTGCATAACAGAGGAAAACTGCTATTTTATCTGTCCTCATAAATTCTAAACAAGCAGGAATAGTTTCTTTCACAACCTTGCTTGCACGCCACAGAATTCTTCTTCAATAGAAGTGTGCTGGTCTCCCTCCATCTCTACCTGTCTTACAGATGTGATGTTCTTTCTCAAGCTTGTGAGGGTTAAGTATTTTCTAATGAGGTTCAAATGATAAATTGGTTATAATATGGCAACAGGTGAAAATGTTCAGTTCCCTAAAGAGGCTTCTGAGACCTTCTGATCATGAGTTGTTTCTTAGGAGTGTTTCCTGCCTTTGACCATGTTGTTCAATAACTACTGTTTAATTTTTTTTTTTAATTTAATTTTTACATGAAATAATTACTTTTGTATATTGTTTTTTACATTAATTGGACATTTGATGGATGCAAATGAAAAGAGAGGGGAACCTGATTCAAATGCAAGAAAGTATAACTACCTAGGCTTTACATCTGTGGCCCACAACAAACACTATGATATATTACATTATATATATATTATACATATTATGTCAACAATATAAAACTGTGCTTGAAGGGGAAAAAGCACGACATTGCCTTTTCGTGCTGATTAGAGGCGGCTGTGTCCTTTTGTCATGTGATGAGTCCTCACTTGGTTTCCTATAACATTACACCTGGACCTTGTCTGGTGTAAGGTCTATGTCATGTGCCAGTCATGCAGCTGAGTTTCCACCCTTCCTATTTACAGCCAGGCTGCCAAGTTTCGGTTGGAATGTCTTCAAAAACCCCAACACTGAGTCATACATTTGGAGACAAACGGTGATGACATCGGTTATGATGAAGACAAACTACTAACTTGGAACTTCTCAACAGAGTTGATGGGAAGACGTTACAAAGAGAGACTATTAGAAACAGTTTCAAAGATAGACACAGATAAGACCAGTCGACTGAACAAAATTCAATTGTCTGGTCTCATGCTTTTCATTCTTGCTGCAATTCGAGGCAGAATTTGCTGAGTACAGTATGTCCTTTTTTTGTCATCACAGTCATATAAAAGAATGAGACAGTGTAAATCTATTCTAAACGCGGGTTGTCTAAGGGCCTCGATAGAGCGGAAGCTGGAGAACACACAACAAAGAGACAGAAGAATATCAACCAAAGCCTCAGTTTGGGCTTCTAGCGCCAGTCAAAGCAATATCTGGAAACACTTTTTATCCTGCAATAACAAAAACATGCAGCATCCCAGATTTCAGGCCCAGCATAGCTGCATCAAACCACACTGCCCACTATGGTCAGACCTTAGAAAAGAGGCTTACACAGAAATCCAGCAAGGGCTAAAAGCATCAGCTCGGGAGGCTACATAACATGACAACACAACTAACGGAGTGAGCCCAGCCTCGGTCAGACTGCAGGTCCTCTGAGGTCATTCCCGAATACCGCAGATAACATGAGGTCTTTACCCTGATTGTCTTCTAGCATGAAAGACGCTTTGTGGTCGTAGGTGGATTATTTGTCTCTGAAGAACATTGTTCAAAAATGATCTGTTGCAGTATTGAGTAAATGTTATGATAATTTCATTTGCGTGAGTAATTGTGTCTGGTCTTGCAGACGGTTTTGGCTCTAGTTTGCAGAGCGAGAGAACAGGAAAGGTTCAGAGGGTTGGCTGTTGTTTATTGGATCAATTTGAAAGGACTGGAGGAGCAGTGAAAGACATGATTTGTCCATTTCCTTCACACCCTCTGTTTTCTAATCCGAGCATACAAAGGGGAAAGATTGGGACTGTAGACAAAGGGAACCCCAGTCATTTCCTCTTTTCTCCTGGAACACAGTGTTCATTGAGAGATATCCAAGTGTGACAGCACGGTGATGATTTTAATCTAGTGTCTTTGTGTATACAGGGTTGTTGAAGGTTACACAAGATGTGTGTCACTTGAGGGCCTGCATCCTTCTGGGGCTCCTTTAAATGACCCCTTCCATCCCAATGAAACGTAAATTGGTTGAAAGGTTGATGCTACTCAGGCCAACCAATTACAGGATCCCATCACCAACAAGCAATGAGACAGCCCAGGAATGAACACAGCTCCATATATAGCTTTAAAAAGCATTATTCTACATAATATTATCAAGGGCATTTTCTATGTAAGTGGCACATACTGCCAGGGAAAGCACAACAAACTGCTCCAACCCTCCTATTTTAAACACAAACAAATTCAAAGGACACGTGTAACAATTTCCATTACTGTAATACTATAGAATTCAAAGGAGGAATGTGAATTGGAAATGCAACAAGTTATCTGTCTTGTGCAACCAGAGTTCCTGTCCATACATGTCTGCGTGGGATCGTGTGCTTTGGTTACATAGAGCAGCTATAGGCCTCCAGTCAGGCAGAAAGGCCTATGGAGTGGGGCGGACTCAGCGGCTTTAGACAAGCCGCCAGTCGGCAGGAAACCAGGAAAGCAGCAGAGCAGAGGGACAATGACATGGAGATTAGAGATCAGTTAACCTCCTCCCCCTGGGTGACTGTCCTGTTTGCTCACTTCCTTTTTTTTGTACACATCTACACCACACAGGCACGAAGACAACCTGTTGTACGTGCACTGACGCACCCGTCTGCCCTTGAGAAAATGAGCGGTGCACATTTTTGGTATCCCTCAACATCAAAGGAATTCAAGCTCCTGTGTTTCCCACAGGTAGTGGGTGCAGTCAGCCGGGATTGCTTTATCGCTTGTGACTAAACAGCGAGTTTACAACGGAACTTGGATGATGTCATGCGGTGCTGGGAACCAGTCTGAGGTGGAGATGACAGCGAATTCAGACTGAGGAAATCTTGAGGAAGGAAAAAAACTGAAGAACTTCCACCTGGGTGCCTTAATTTTCTTGTACTCTGTCCCCACCTGCCCTATCTCTTAGGGAAACCAAGACTTTCACCTAGCCACACACCTGAAGGGCTCTGCAACTCAAGCGGCAGTTTAACAACAGGGAGGATTAGCAAAAAACAAGGATCAAATGTCCAATGTGACGCAATCAGGCAGTCGTATGAACACAGGTAAGAGACAGAGTCTTTCCATTGGCAACGGTGTGGATCCAGTGTGCGTGAGGGAAAGGTCATTTCAATAATGTTGTTTCTGTTTCAAGTCTGCACAATGAAGTCTTCTCTGTAACAGCCCAACAAGTCCCATCATGTCAAGGACGAGTTTGTCAGGGTGTACAGGTAGATGCAACCTAGTTTCCTGACAGAGACGCGTGTGAGTGAGTGGGATTCAAATATCCTGGATATTCGCAGCAGGGCAGGTAAGAATCCTCTCATTGTTCACTCGAAATTCTCATGTTATTCAAATTACAAGACAACTACATGAATAGAAAACTGCTTCATCTCGTGACTCAAGTCGTCATCAGACAGATTCCTCATCTGTGTCAAAGATGGACCATTTATGGCAGCGTGGGGAAAGATAATTTAAAAGGTGTTTCTTGGCCAATCTATTTTAATGGACTTCTTTAATTCTTTACTTGGCCGCAGGGCATTTCCTGAGCGTGATACTCACGGCTCAAAACCCCGAGACCCCTCCTTGGCCAAACTGACATGTTTGAAAAGGAATGCTGTTGTGTCCACGCTCTCCAATCTCCCGCTGCTACTAAAGTGCCGATAAAAACCTTTACAAGCTAACAAAACCTGTTTGCTGTAGTGACTTACAAATTTACAGAGTGCATGTTTCAAGTCATGAACACAGACTTAATGTGGGTAAAGCTGTTTGAGACCATAAAATCACAGACACTGAACAGATTATCTAATCGTCATTCCAGCACTGATGAAGTGAGCCCTGTTTAACTCAATAAAATGATTACAGGTCACGAAATGCAAAAAGTGTTTGTTTTTTTGTTTTTTTTTTTTTGATGAAGTTTGACTTCTGAGCAAAGTTATTTTATTGTTTCATTTTGACCACAGTCCTTTTGGCAGAAGTGACACTTTAACAACATACAATCCACAAATTACGTCACAAACATTTAAACGTAGTGGCTGTAGCGTGATAATATTCACGGAATAAGAATAATTCATTTTTTTCTGACTTCCACATCCAGAGTCACTGCATAGCTCTCACACCACAGCAAAGTAAACTCACTGCATCCAAGCTATTTGTACTTCTCAGAAAATCATAAACATGTGTTCATAAGTCAAGTTATCATCGTGATTTCTGACAGAAATAACAGTAAAGCCTCAACCACCCAGAACTAAACATGAAGAGACACAATTACCGTTTGAGAATCTGCAACGTTTGTTACTGGAAGTCTCGCGCAGGCTAATGGACTTCCATTGTAGCATATGTGGCAGACCACACCTGCATTTATGGGAAGAACTGTGAAAAGTAAATATTTAGAAAGGAAAGCTTCAAAGCATTTTTGGAACATCCATCCGCTGCCAAATAATGCTGAACTTCCATTAGACCAAAATCAAATGGAGCAAGTGCAATCTGTAAACAATGGCTGCCGATTCACATCATAACGATACAGGCCAATGCTTACATCTGGTGCTGCATTACGTGACAAGCACAGACCTGCTGCATATCCTAGCATGATATGAAGGAAAAATGGATTATCAAAGGCTTATTCATAGCCTTATGTTATATTAATTAAAGAAAATTTGTTTTCAGACTCACATATTTTCAATTATGATTTCTCCTCTCTCTGTGTTTTCTTCCAGATGGTAGTATGCCGTTAAGCTTCACAACTTCCTAAGGATTTATCTTGGATCAAAGGAGGAGCTACAAAAGGATACAAAGACTTAGATAGGACATCTTAAATTAATTAAGTCTCTCTTTACCACATCTGCCACAATGCCACTGAGAACATCATTATACAGGAAGCAATCCTCTGCTCGTTGGCCTGGCAGGAACTCCAAGCGCCGCGAGGTGCTGTCCGTCAACATGATTAGCCTGCCCCTGGCTGATTTCCGCCATATCACACACATTGGCAACAATGCCCACACAGACAGCTTTGGGGATCTGTCCTTCCTAAAGATGGGCCACAACTTGCTTCTGCAAAGCTCCCAGAGCGAACAGAACCTCTTCATGGCCTGCTCTCCTCCACCAAAGCCCCCCCGTCTTAACCTGGATGAGACAGACGGTTCAGAGAGCCCTGACTGGTCTGCTGCTCACCACCGGAGCTCCCACCAGAAGCGGAAAAAATGCAGCTCTATGCCGCTGCTGGAGAGTGATGACGTGGAAGAAGAGTTGGAAAAGATGGACCAGAGAGGGACTAATGTCGCTTACGGAGTAGGTCGGGGCAGCGCAAGTTCAGGAAAGGATGGAGACGCCGCTGATATCTGTGAGAATACTACTGGAAAACAAAAGGACGAGGACAGTGGTTTTTCTTTCAGCCTCGACTTGGGACCGTCAATCCTGGATGACGTTTTGCAAGTGATGGACAAGCAGCAAAATTAGACCACACTGGTGGGTTAAACTACGTTAATGGAATATAAAGAGGAATACCGAGACAAGTAGTTCTCGACTCGGGGTGGGGGGCACAGTTCTGAATTTATGGACAATGCAACATCCTAAAGAGATTGTTCATCAACACTTGGAGATGCATCTCTAATTTTATTATACTGAAGAGTGAAAAATAAGCTGAGGAGAGACCTGACAACATCAATGTTTCAATGGACGTATACTAACACTGGAAATACTGATGGAAAGGAGCTTTCAGGATTTTATAAAACATGTAAATCTGTGCATAAGATTATCAGTACAAACTTAATATGCTTCCTTTCTGTCAAGGGAGCCACATATGTGCATATTCACTGTGTTTCGCAAGGTTTGTTAGAGAGTCATTTGGATATGGAAAGGTTAAACTAAAGAAAAGATTGAAATGAATGAATGTTTACAACACTAAGTTAATGTTCTCCTTAGTTTCACCTCTTTCAGAGTTCGACGCAACATTTTAGTTAATAATTGAACTTTCTCAGATGAAAACTCTAAGTTGGATATTTTGACCCTTCTTCTACTTCAACCCTTCCTTTTACTTTGTGTAATCCCCTTAACCACACTGTACTGCACTGAAAACGGCTGTTAAGACTTAAGAGTGTTGTGTTTAAGAAAAGAAAAGCTGCGGCTACAATCCAAGGTCCTCGAGCTGTGATGTCTTGGCTCTTGGCGTGCTTGCCAATCTATTGTGTGCAGAGCGCAATTTCTCCTCCGCACGCATCCCAGAGGCCCCACTCAAAGGTAGACGAAGGTACCCCCCATCTCTCATTCCGAACAATGCAGTGAAAACAAACACTTAGCTCTGCTTCCAATAAAGGGCCAGGCAGTGGTGGCAGGTTGGGCTGTAGACCAAGCCAGGCCACAGGTCCAGGACCTCAGAAAAGAAAAAACACCGGGGCAAACTGTTTTCTTAGCTGCAAATGAGAGTCCGGTGCTCTGGTGAGTGGCACACGAGAAGGAAAGTGGTAAAGGGTAATGTGATACTTCCATACATGCAGGGGGTGTCGAGGGAGGAGGACCAGAGACATCCATTACTGCAGCACAAGTCCTGATGAGGGTTTAAACACTACCTTCTGACCAAACACCCCTGACACGCTTGCATCTCAAGTACACTGACACACAAGTAAAGAGCAGCGCACATGTAGACGTGTACGAACGTGCGGTCAAGCTGAGATTTGTGCAGACAATCTATGTCCATTTTTCTCCCCTGTCTGGACAGAAGACAGTCTGTGTCTTGGTAGGAGGTTGCCAGGGAAGGCTGTGGGGAAAATCCAGAACCAGTGAAATTCCTAGGTGCCCAATGTATCACGCCACAAAATATATACAGACCACAATTGTCCCGCTTCTAGCAATAGATTCCAAAATCTATGTCTGTCCTTGCAGAGACAGCAAATGTCTGTGGGTACATCTGCACTGTATATCTTTTTTGGCATCTTCTATTCTATTTTGAAGTGGATATCATTGCCCCTGGTTCTTGTATATGTTGTGACAATAACACATTGTGAAATCTCTTTTTTTTTTTAGTACACTTTTTTTTACTGTGTTGTATTTTGGGGAAGTAAAGACAAATATCTTTCAAATTGCAAGATTGGTGGTTTTGTGGATTGAAGTGACAAAATTTTAAGCGCCTGTATGAGATTGTTTACACACCCCAGTGGACTGAATTTATTTGGCTTTTTTAACCGTCACAAGCCACTGTAGCAGAAAAAAAGCCTCATCTGTCACTAGTAACTATCAGTTTCTGGGGAAGTTATAGCCTCGGACTATCTGACACTACAAGCAACATAATATCATTTCAAAGTGAGGAAACAAATAGACCTAAATTAGAGAAGCATGCCTAGAGGGATTCCGCATGCATTGGTACAGTAAACCATACTTTAACACAACTGCTGGCATTTAGTGCTCTGCAGCTCTAAGAAGTGAGACTCAATGGCTAACTGGGGTGTGTCTGCAGTTTGTTAAGACCTTTAGGTACAGATAAACAGCTATTATATTGCACAGTCCCCCATGCTACAATGGCCCTTAATGAACAAAGCCTCATTCATGCAAGTAAGGGACTAGAATGACTCAGCAAACACCTCTGCAAATGCCCAACAGTCCCCTTATAAAAGCACATTATAATTCACTGGATCTGGATTTTTGTTTGGATCTGCACTAAACTGCACACACTTATAAGTGGCAGTCCCTAAAATATGCCAGATATAATTCATTAACATGAATGAATTCCATGAAATACACCCACACAAAAAAGTCTTGAATCTCTTCCTCTGGTCATTCTTGGAATCATTCGTCATAAACGCAGCTAAAAAAGACAACCTCACATAAGGGTAAAAACAAACAAAACAAACAAAATTTTAAAATGTTTATGTGTTTTAAAGGTTTTGTTATTTTATCTACATTAGAAAAAGATCAGTTAAGAAAATCTCTGACATTAAAAACCCAGCTTTTTTCATATCATCCTCCAAAAATCTACAGTTATTATTTCTGTCTTTCTTAAAACAAAGAGTCCTTGGCTCGATGAGGGCCTCCGTGTTGACACAAAAGGCCTTGGTGTGAAGAATCTGAGGGCCTAAATCTCAGTGAGAGTTCAGCTGCATGACTGATGTGAGAAGAAAGAGCCTGTAATTGAGAACAAATTATCTTGTCTACACTACACAAACTGGTCGAGTTGTGAAGTATCCCAAACCCATCTGTTACCGCTTCGCTGCCTCCAAAAGAAATCTAAACTGGCTGTCATAAAGAATACCAAGAGGCCCTGTCATCTTGCTGAAGCAAAGCAAGTTATTTATTTTGTCAGGTACTAACTTAAAAACTCAAAATGTTTTGGTAAATAAGAGATGTTGCACTGTTCGGCTGTAATTCATTCTCACAAAAGTCGAGCATGAGAAAACATTGTTTTTTCTGCCTGTATTAGGTCTGTATGTCAGAACAATTTATCACACCGTAGATGGTGAAGTTAAAGCCAGTCCACAGCACCGACCACCCACACACGAGTCGCGTGATGGACTGGGTGTATTTATGTCATACAATTATTCTGGAATTTCAACCACACACTCATCACAGCAGGCATTTCATTCTGCATCTAATGAGAAAGTGCATAAAACAAATCTGTGCGTGTCAAGGTGTCTTCTACCAAGGAGTGATTAGACTTGTAATATTAATGGGAGAAAAATGTGTAATGTTATTATTATTATCCTCAGGTCTCTGAAGATTTTGTAAGCCACATTTTACTCTTGAATAAAATAAAACACACGCAGTGTTCTTTTGTGAAGGAGGAAATGTTCTAAAGTGATAGACAGTATATAAGTGGATCCATCAACATGATATTCAAAGAGTTTACGGTTCTGTGAGAAACTCAGACAAGCAAGGATTCTTGGGGGGGGGTGGGGGTCAGGCCAGGGTTGAATATGGCAACAGCATTGCCACAGTGCATCTCCTCCAGAATCTAAGGGCTATTTTAGGTGAGAGAACTTTTTCAAGCACCAGCAAACTTGCGGGCTGCAAAAACAATCCAAGAATAGCTGATCTGCCGCATCTGGTCTGTGTCGTGACAAGCTCACGATGACTACTTGGCTCTGGATTGAGGAAACAGACATAGAACCCTTAAATTTAAATCCTTTATGATAGATTCACTTTAAAAAATATAATATGCTAAACTACGCAATAACCCATGAATCAGGACACAGTGATTAATGATGGCATCAGATCTACAGGAGATGCAAACATGATGTCTGGCAAGGGAAGGCTGATGGTTTGATAGCTCCACGTCTGAGATGGTCTTGGAAGTGAAATATGAATTATTAGTCAAACTTTGGGGAATCCATACAGTTGGCCACATGTGAAATCCTATGCAGCGCCTATGTATTTAGAGTATAAGCAAAAACAGGGCATGTGTAGATTCAGATTCACTGAGATTTACAATTAAGAAATATTTGTACGAGTCCATTTTTCGATCAGCAGTATGCAGACAACCTCGAACGTTTCCCAAAAAAAGAGCAAGGGGAGCAATTTTGCACGGTGTGGAAGATGTGCCCCTGTTCAATATCCATGGTGAGACAAAACTAAGTGCACACTAAGAAGACAGCATGTTCCTCAGAGTCTCTGTGAGAGCAGTCAAAATCCCATCACAGTGTAGTTAGTAACGCTCAAGATCTATGGACCCTGACATCTGGCCCTCGTTCCATTAGGCACCTCACATTGGCCCCAGATTCATTTATCAAGCTGGAACTGAAGCTGGGGCTGAAGTCATTCGTGTGCATCTCTGAGCTCCCTGTAGTGAGACCCTGGCTCTCTGTTTGGATTGACAAGGTTAAAGAAGCAAGTCCTCCGCCAAGCTGTTCCTATGTGATTGCAGCTGGCTGATGTGGGGGAGTGATGGAGGGGTAGACAACACAAGAGGGATTTGAATTTTATGTTCAGATCGACAGCGAGGACATGGACCTCCAAGGCTCTGGCTTCTCATTATCCCTATCTCTCTCTCGCTAATGTCTACACAGACCCAGCCATTATATCACGAGGGGCCAGTTTAGTGAGAAGTATTCTTGCTGAGGGCTAATGTGAAAATTACACAATCATAGTAATGTTTTCATTCTCAGGTGCAAGATGAAGCAATCAACTTTAGATATCTGCAAGACAACCCGGGTTAGCAAAATAACATTTAAAGAGATTAGTGTGACAAGTCCCTGAGCGTGAGCCGAGTCTCACATGCTAACCCGGACAAGGGGATCTGAGGGGTGAAACCCAGTTCAGCAGCAGCTCTGGAGACTCCAGATAAGTATAGGGAGTAATTGTACTGATCGACAATCCCTCACACGTACAGATCACAATATTTGAGAGGTTAAAATGGACACGGTGGAAACAAAACATTCCCTCATACTAATCTAATGACAAGTAGAGAAGAACTCTGCGTGTTTTCAGTGCATGCAGTTGAAAACAGACACTGTGAGGATTGGAGTGATGGTTCTTTTTGGTGTTTCTCATGTGTGTATTGGACACACAAAAAGCCAAGACTGCAACATGCAATACACATCAAAGAGGACTATTTTAAAGTAGTATTTCCTCATTGTAGTTGTAGTAAAAGAATCAGCACATGTTACATATGCCTCAGTTTTTCATAAAGATCTCTGCATTTCTTGAGAATTCACAAACGCACAATGAAAAAACTACAAATGTCTCCATCTTTCTATCATCATTTGCAGTACACCTACGCAGGGTAACTTGCCCCAGTGCAGACATTTGAAGTATTCACTCTCGTGCCAGCCTACCATTACTGCATACTGTTTCTCCTGCGTTGCTATGTGAAGTGCAGCATTCCTGGCTTCTCCCAGGTCAGGCCCTGTTAATGAGCAGCCGACCAGAGGCTGTGGGCCAGTGCCGGGCCAGCGCCTCACCACTCCAAAATAAATAAACTGAGGTCTATTTCACCAAACACGTTGTTCTGGGATAGATGAGGGGAGTGCAAGTGCTGAGGAAATATTTGTGCCACTTACATGAAAATAAAACCTCAGAGGGTTTACATACCTCTCTTAGTGTTTATCTAGTATTTGTGTTGGAAGTTGTGGACATCGTAAGATTTTATAACTTAGGGTCAACATGCTCTACGAGACAAGAATTACTGCAATGCATTTTTCAGTTTATACTCATACCTGTGTTGACATGAACTGTCCAGGTTGAGATACTGGAGCAACAACCTCAGGCTGTCCTTCAAGCCATGATATCTTCAAGGGGTTTCCATTCAGGCCACTTTCATATTTGACAGCCCGCTCCTAAGAATCACACAATAAAATATCAGTTTAATTTGAAATGAGTAGGCCAGAACAATCAATTCTCTTTCTGCTGATATGTGTGAAGGCTGCCTACATGTGGGTATTTGCACAGGGACACTTGGTAAAGTATACATATGAAAAACACATGCGGACAGAGTTGGATTATAATTGGACCAACTCCCAGAGCAAAGCTAGAGCTTGGAGATGGGCAAGAAGAGACCGCAGACCCTGCACCCAGGTCTTGGTAGACTGGCAGACATGGTCCCTGGAGGGAAACCACACAATGTGGTGAGGAAACCACAACAGAAAAGCACACCATCAGGACAAAGGCCCTGAGGTTCCAGACAGGGGTTGAACAAGAGACAGCTCAAGTTCTTTCGTGCGATGGTTTCATTCAGCACAAACTTCTTGACACTACTCAATGACTCAAACATCAGTTAAGGTCTCAGAGTGTCTCCTGAGGCGGGGTCGTCTCTGGCAGGTGCCATTCTAAAGACAAATTAAACTCAGCAGGTGACCAGAGACTTTGAGGCAAGTGATCAGTCATCAAATGTGTTTTTGTGGGGAAATATGCTTTGCATAAGATTTCCATTGTGGAGAAACAGACCAAGAAAGAGTTTGGTGCTTACCGCTGCTTTTATTGTTGCAAACTCAACCAGAGCGCTTCCCGTCTTTGTACTCGAAAGTATCACGTTCAAAACATCCCCATACTGGAGGTAAGAAATTGGAGGCAGAACATTAAAATTAGTATTTCCTTTCACAGTACAACCCATAACAATGAAAACACAAAGCATATGCAGACAAGAAAACTCCAAACACTGGTGAACACCAAAGAAATGTTAGGAATCAATACGGGTTTGGTTACTACACCCAGTCTCTTATAGGATGGTTTGAATGTTTGGGACTGAGACAGTAAAGCTGCATAGAACACTCAAACTGTGAGAGAGAACACTTTATCATAATTCTAGCTACTCCTTGTACTTTGAAACCATTTGAGGTTGGAAGTGGGTGTGCCTCTCATCCAGCTCCCGGCCACAAATCAGAACAGGGAGGAAAGGTTGGCCAAGAGGCCAATCAGATCACAAAGCATCGCAGCCGTTCCCTGACCTCTGTTAAACTCTGGGCTCTGCCACTGTCAAAAAGGCATGAGGAGGAAGGACAGGAACACGTTTTAGCAGGAGAGGCAGAAAAAATTTGACCACTGTTACGTACAGTCATTAGCAGAGCAGAGGGAGTTCTTTTATTTAATTTGGTTGTGTTTCACCTTAACCACTGTCATTTATCATTAACCTCCCTCCTACCAAGCCTCTGCTTTGGAATGAAAAAGAAGGATGTGCAAGACCTTTGACAGACTTGTTCTGTGAAACTGGATCTTTCTGGGAAGTGGAAAGTCCAGGGAAACTAATGCTTACTAAGGACACACTGGAGCAAGCCAACAGTGACAAAGGAGACTCTCAAAAGGCCTGTGTTTCTTAAAATATAAATATCGTAACATGGTTTTTCCCCCCTTAAACGAAGATGTATTATTTTAGACGGCCAAAATACACAAGTCTGCACACGTACGCATGCACAAGTGTACACATGCCATATTTGCTTTCCCACTCCCACACAGCACTGGCTATTTCTACTTGCCTAAACCATTAACTGTCACTCAGTGGAGCTTGCCATCTTAAACTTTTTTTCCCAAAAATGTGTTCCCTTTGCTTCAAGGAACAACACTTTTCCAGTCTCCACTCCGACCCCTCCTGCCTGGGACTGCATTGATAGAGTGCGTGCAGTGGAGAAATTCAACCGCTCATTTCTGGACGGCTTGACGTCAGTGACACTTGCCCTTATCCTCATTCCAGGCAAACCTGTGCCCACCAAAAGCACTTTGTGCGGTGCTGTAGCGTAAACTGGTCTTAGGTTGCATGAGAAGAGCACATTTCCTAATGCCTCCCTTGGCACCGCTTAATCACCTGGTTAAGAGGGGCACAAACACTGGCGTGCATGGCTTTAAAAGGGCACTACAACATTGCCCTCAGCACTTTCACTGCAACAAAACTTAATGGGCCTTGTTTAAAGGAACGAATAAAACAATCTACAGCGCTGATGTCATGCAGACCTCGAATATGGCCGGAGTCTGCAGGCAAGCTTTTTTACTATGTAGCTCGGATTTGGGACAGTGAGGGATATAGAATTCTAACGTTGCATTTTATACTAACCCATTCCTAAAGTGTTTTGCCATATAAAAGATAAGTACTAATTAAAGAAGTCTGGTTTGTACCTTCTGAAGAAGTCTCAAAAGAATGTCCTGAGAGTAGCCTCCATTTGTCTTGTCGTCTTTTTTACACTTCCACTTCAACTGAAAAGAGAGAAAAAAAATAAAGGAGAGGTTGAGCTGAAGACACTCATGATGGTGAATAATTTCAACTGATCAAAGCAAGCAGATAAGGAGGAAAAAAACAAGCCCAGTGACAATACAAATTACCAAAACCATCAGGGCTCTGGAGCTACGGGACCGAGACGTTGTTAAGTATTTGGAACATCATCCCAGCACCACCTGCGAGACCTGCAGTCAATTTCCATTCATACTGAGGAGGAGCTGCACAGCTACAGAGGTTGAAACCTGACACATAGACTCCTGGACCGCCATGGCTTACCTGCTTAACCGTAGCACAACCCCAGACACAATAATGGTTGAGTAATCCAAAGCAGGTCAATGCCTCAGGTGCTGGGTAAAAGAAGGGGCAGTCCTCTTGGGCACTGTGTTTAATCCTGAACTGTGTTTAACCTGTTTGCTTGTGTAACACTGTCTCTGTGATGGTTGCCATATTGCACGCTGTTGTTAAAAAATAACACAGTGCTTGCTTGGAGTCCTGTCACTATATGCTGATTCCAGTTCCCGTACGACTAAAAAAGAGAGCTTGTGCAACTTCTCAAATTCATGTAAAAGCCCAGCGGTCTCGCCAACATCACACTAATCGCTTAAAGTAAAATGATAAATGACAAGTAAATGTTGATTCAACTCCAGCATTCTGCTCACTGTCAGAGAAACAAGGTTTCTGGAAATTTCCACATCTCTGCAGCCCCCAACAATTACACTTAAAACTGTTCTTCCAGCAGCAGCCTCTGCTACCCAGTGATAAACGTCTTGACCATTAATCTTTGAGGAAGATGTTATTGGCATGATGTGATGTCTCTGGTTTGAGCCTCCAACACTGGCACATCGCTGTGTTCTCCAGCTACTTTAAATAAATATACAGGCAAAGAAGTCATTAGTGGACAGAACCCAACTGCTCTCTCTGCATTTGATGTCACCCACGTAATACAAATACAATTTCACTGAGCTGTCTTGTGAAAAATTTACTGAAACTTGATTCAAGGAATGTTTGACTTCAAGTGAATAGCAATGTTTTGAAATGAATAATTTTGCTGAAGACTGTGTATCTAAAATTCCCAGAATTTTTGAAGGACATTTAAAATTAGATTACTAGGATCTTTTTTTAAAAGAAAAGCCAGAGTCTGAGGCAGAGACAGGAAACTCAACAGGAAAAACAAAAAGAAAAACAGTTTTAGTCAAGAGAAAAATTAAAGCAGTAACATAGTTTTTCTCAAGCTAAATCAGATGTTGTTTGATTGAGGCATTTTGGTTCATATCCTCTAAAAAATGTTTGATCATATTTCAAAACAAAAGAAGCAACAACCATAGACATGACTTGTGAAACTGTCAGTCCCACGGCTGCTGTTTGTTTTTATAAGTGAACACAAAAACGTCAGCTGATGCACTGCTGCGCTAGATGGCTATCGAATTTTAAAACCAGATTTGTCTAGAATGTCTAAACACATTAGCTAACATCCCCCAGTGTCTGTTAATATGCGCAGCCCCTGCTATTTCCAGGAGTTAATGCAATAAGCCCTCCCCTGACATGGTTACAGGTCTCCTGACGACGTAGGGGCTACTCTGGAGGAATGGGGCGTAAGAACGCTCTGGTGAGAAAGGAGCATATGTGGTCTCCAAATACAAAAGTCCAAATGTCTACAGTTCTATCACAATCCCAGCAGAGTCTTTACACTTTCACTCAGATGGAGCAGTGCCTGCTAAATAACCCCCATTGCCACTGCCGCCGCCGCCACCACCACCACCATGCCAATCTTCCAGCAATAAACTCCAGGAACTGCAAACCTCATCCCAACCTCATCCATTGACTGACAACCTCATAGCTTAAAGACTTACCTTCAGTTTGGGGGTCACGCTGCTCTTGGAACATCTCTGCACTCCTGGGTCTGAGACGTTGAAAGAGGAAAGACAAAGAATCAATTATTTTGCATAAGAAAAGAAATATGGCACTCATGGCAGCAGTTACAGAGTTGCATGCAGAGTACACTACAGTACAGAAATATAAAACTAGCGGTCATGTGGTAAAATGTATGGCTCCTGCTGCAGTCTGATGATGCGCAGAGTGCTTCTCAGACAGAGCGCTGACCCAGGGGAGGGCTGGGGAGGCCTGACTGCGTGCAAGTGGAAGAGGCTCAAAAAAAGAACGCGCTGACTATGCATGAGTAATTGTCAAGCCACAAAAAGGGATCAATCACGGGATACGACTCAGTATTTCCCTGAAATACCCACACTTCCATCACCCTATTTGATTTCATGTCTCCAGAATGGAGACATCAAGGATTTATTGAGAAAGTATTATGGAGAGGTTAAACGTTTGATGGACAGTGCGTGTGTGTGTGTGCATGTGTGTCTGTGGTACATGGCATTCCTATGTTACCTCGCCAAGTCTCTTTTGTGCCAAAACACTAAAATAGACCTCCTCAAAGTGTTTTAAAGCATAACGTAAATTCAAATATACAATCAGTCACTGTTATTGTTTTTTTATGTGAATGATATTGGGTCAACCACAGGGTTTCTGGTGCTGCAGTCCGACTAACACTGTAATGGTTCAGAAACATGGGGGTTCACTCAATGACGTTTCAGGGTTTTTAAACGAGAAAACCTCATTGATGTATGCCTCCGCCAAGCACTGCAGCTTCCAGATTTCTTCTCCTGATTCATAGCAGGTCATTGTAACCTTAATCTTGGACCACTCAGCTCATCTCAAGTTCGAGTCCAAGAAATTCCCTCAAGGCCGTCTTATCACATGCAAGAGGCCAAAAACACGTTTGTAAAGCCAGTGAGGCCTAAAGTTAACCTGTGAGTCCCACTGAACATGTGTGCCAAATTAAAAAAATGTTCCTTACGGTGTTTCTGAGATATTGACAAAGTGAAATATGTTTGAGCGAAGATATCACTTCAAGAGGTTAAAATGTGTTTCGTGAGGTGACAGTGACCTTGAACCTTGACTTTAAAAAATAAATCCTCCTTGAGTCCATTGGAATGTTTCTAACAATTTTAAGACATTCCCTCAAGGTTTTCTTGAGAGATTGTGTGCACGTGAATGGGACAGGTGGCCAGACGACCAACCCAACAACAAGAAGTGACGTCACTGAATCAGACTGGATTTATCCAAGAAGAAAAGGGATGTGTTGAAGAAAACAACATGGACAGAGATAAATCTTGGAAGTGCGCATACTTCTCTGAGTGTAATCTCCCGTTTGCTGTGCTTCCCTTTCCCTCTGGATCCGCTCCCTGACTCGCCTCTGCTCCTCCTCAAGCTGTCTGGATCCCTCCTCCCTCAAACGGGCAATCTTGTGGAAAAAGGAAAACACAAACCTTCAGACCTACAGGTATGAAGTGGCAAAACAAATCTGCACATTGACCCTTTATCGGAGTCATTCATCACCTGCGTGGCCAATGACACCTTTAGTATTTTCAAACAACCTTGTTTTACCCATGAAGTCAAAAACACCTTGAGATGAGAAATAGAATAGTGCCACCTACTGGTTCCCCCCTTCTCCCAAGGCCCATGGTCACATTATTTACATGAATTAAGCACATCAAGCACATGCCATGACAACATGGAGACACGCACACCATTTTTATTTATCATTGGCTTGCTGAACAAAGCACATCAAGTCATGCAATATCATCTAATGGGTTTACTGATAATTATGATATGGCAATGAAAAAAGCCTCACGCAGACAAGGCCTTTGTTCTCGACCCAAGTCTTTAGTAGGTTTCAGCTCAATCAGAAGAAAGTATTTGATGAAAAACAGAATAGAAGCACCTGGGTGTGCTCCACAATTTCCTCGATGCACTGCGATACCTTGTTCCCAGTGTACAGCTGAGGCCAGTAGTAAAGTTAAAAAATGTATTTTGAATTTTCTCACTGGGAAATGTGTGGTTCAATATCTATATCTCATATGTTTTCTATATTCTCTTACCTCTTCTTCTAGTGTTCTTGTGTTTTGCACCACCTCGTTCCTCTGAGCTTCTGCTTGTCGCTCTCTGGCCTCCAGGTCTGTCATAACAGACACACACATGCAGACACACAGTGATTATCTTTTCCACTATCAGAAACAGACAAAACCAGCCTAAATAACTTGATTATTTTCTAACAGATGTTTGTATTTTATTTCATTCTGGACGATCCCTGTCTGTCCCTATGATTTTAAAAACCTCAGCCCCTTGTTTTGTTAATCCTGGAATGCATCTGACAAAAACAATCTAATTTAAATATAACCCATTCCACTACAAGTACAAAACCCACTTAGAATAAAATCAGTAAACCAAAAGCCAAGAGATGAGCTAAGATTTGGAAAGGGACTCACCAAGCTTTATTTTCTTCCTCTTATCATCAAGTTTCCTGTTTCTTTCTTCTGCTTGTTTCTTGGCAGCACAGATCTTGTCGTAGGCAGCCTGAAAACCACATTAGACACCAGGATGAATTATAGCCGTGTGTGTGAGTGTGCGTGTAAACACTTTATGAAAGATTGAGAGGTATCTATGGTCTTACCTTGGCGGCAGCATCAGTTAGCACCTCAAGGGCCTGAGACAACTGGTGGAAGAGCTCAGCTAGAACAAAGTTAGACGGGAAGAGTCACAAGACACAGTGATATCACAAATGAAAACAAAGGTTTGTAGGTTTCAGTATGCTGTAGACTTCTTACTTTAAATGTATAGTATAAGCTTTAAAATTATGGTTAGAAATGTTGTAAAGAATTGAGAAATAATAATGTATTCTCTCTCTCTCACACACACACACACACACCTATTCTCCATGTTAGAGCACCTCAAAGGGCCGTTATCACCACTGCCACGCATATCTCCAACTCCACAGTTGTCAGCCAACATACACTCACACAAATATACACACATTGGGCGACCACAATCCCGCCCCCCATCATACAACCGCCTCACTACTGCATTATACTAGCCAGGCATAATCATTCACTTATGGGAGGCCCAACAAACCGATAGTGTTACTCCCTGGGGGGGAGCGGAGGCGCACACTAACAGGAGGCTCTGGAGATCGTGCTACCAGCAGAGGTGGTCACGTTGCCTACATGCACATAATGGGCTGGAATGGAATCCAACTGGGGGAGACCTGCCATGCCCAATAGGCAGCTCAGAGTGTCACAACATGGGGGGTTGAGGAAAATGAGGGATACTGAGGGGGGTGTCTTAAGTCACTGGGGAATCGTGAACCCAAAGTCACCTCTTACATGCATGCAACCTTCCCCTGAGGGGCAACAAGTACCAAGTCTTGCTCCGCTCTCGTGCGATGCAGACCGGGTCTGTACGTGCGCGGGTTCAAGTGTTGAGGCCCTCCAAACCACTTCTTTTCCATTTCTGGGAAACCGCCGACCCCCTGCTTTTGTATTATCCCTCTCAACCCCTCAGCCCCACCAATTTCTGTTTTTTTTTCCTGATATAATCAGGAATTGTCTGAACCATCCAGTAACCACATAAACCTCACTTGAAAACATGCCTCATGACCAGCCTTTTGTCCAAGATGCTGTTTTCCCTCCTCTCCCAACAAAAAAGTTACATTGAGATTTTCTGGCCCACTTGTTGACATGCTGGCTGGCAACAGTCCACGGAGGGACTCGCAAAATCAAGGAAATGGAAACCATGGTGGCGATAGCGGCGTTCGGCTGGTAGAAAGCGACAGGAGAGTTGGTTAGACTTCCCACAAAGTGCCGTGTCAGTGCTTTCTGCAGGGTTGCTGAGAATGCTGAGGGATTCAGTTTAGTCACATAATTGACTCTAATTCTCCAGAAAATAATGCAGATTGCAAAAACAAATCATAAATCTTCTTCCAGCTCCTCTGTGACTTCCAGACGTCTGTGGCTCATCATAGAGTGAAGATGAAGAAGCACAGACATGAACTGTCTCACTCACCTGCTTTTGGGTTGTCTGGGTTCTTGTCTGGATGGCATGTCAAGGCCTTCTGTCGATACGCTTTCTTGATCTAGTGGAGCGAAGCAGATAAAACCCTAAAGTTATGTGGTGTGGAAAATACTGATGAGGACACAAAGAGAACAAATCATCCACTTAACATCTACACTCGTTTTGCTCATGTGAAAGCTCAATTCTTATTCTCAGTACAAATTATCCTTAACCCCAGTCCCTGTCCCAGAAAACCAAAAACTATATTAAATAATTGATGGTCACATTGAAATGAGAGCTTCAATCTGACAAGAGGGAACTGGGGGTGAAATGTGTGCTGCAATTTTACAGCGTGTATTGTTTGGATGGAATCAACACCTGAGCTGATCCTCTGCTTCATGTCCATTTGACGTGCTGTTAATGGAGCCTTAACCACTAAGGCACACAGTGTACTGTGAATCACCCACACAAGAATCCCAAACCATTCTCAGGCCTATTGCCAGTTTGCAAGATAAATGTGGCCTGAGCTGCCACTTTCTATTAGTCCATCTTTATTGTAACCTAAAAAGTGTGCTGCAGTAACATACAAACAGACTGCCATTGTTTACCACAAACTGTGAAAGACAGTTAATAACTTCGGCCGGTGGCCAACATGTTAGGGGATGGAACCAAAATGGAAAATCTAAACAATACTTTGGAGTATTGTAATGTCATATAAGGTTGTAGTTATACTTTTTTACGCCAGGTCACTACATGGAATGTTAACCATTCATTTGTCCTTCAAGAGACTTGATGACAAGATGGTTTTCATTAGATCTCCACTCCTCTGGAGAAAAACAGGAAGCAGGAAAACTTTCAGTGGAGACCAGAGGAGGCTGCAAAGTGCAGCATTGAAGCTTTCCTCACACAACCTCAACAGCACACACTTAAGCATTGCATGCAAAGAATTTGGCACATACATCCCCCTATACATCCAAGGCTCAGACACAAACACATGCAGACACACTGACATGAACACTTTCTCACTAATCTTAATCAGACATGCCAATGCTCTGCTTGTTTTCAAATACAACCCCCTCAGCGCAAATCAATCTCCTGCCAGCATGCTACAGGCGATAGAATTTGGGAGCTCCCATCCTCAAGCCAGGAAAACGTTTGCATTGGACACTTTGTCCATGAGTTGTTTTGAACAAATTTATCCCACGACTGCACGCCAAAACAAACAGAGCGGACTTTACACCAGAGAACTGCATGATGGTGTAATCCATCAGTGTCCAAGCCTTTTTGACAGCAACTCCAACAAGTCTCCATGACAGTCGAGACTTAGAGCCATTAGGCTGGATGCCCATATTCCAAGGTAAAGGAACTGAGCCTCCACATGATTACGCAAAAGCTCCAGTGAAGCCCTTGAAGATTACCGTGGCTCAGACAGCTCTTAAATGTCACAAGTCCTTTCTTCTATCTCCTCAACATCAGTTTTTTTCTCATTATAGTTCCCACTGTAAAGAGAGAGGGCTTTGAGAGACTAGACACCCTGAAAGGATATTTGGTCTTGCTGCTTGGCACACAGAGCGTTCCTACAGTTAGAGAGAGGACACTATTCCCACTATTTTTTTAAGCCTTGCCCTGTCCATTTCTCTCTGTATTCTCTGTACTCGGCTCACTGTTTATTTTGTAGTTTATTTTATTAGTAAAATGGAATGAGAACTGATATTCAAGTTTACTGTCATTTATCCATAGACAGAACAGTGAAAAAGAGGGAAGCCAACTTAACTGGCAGGTGGTAACAACTGGAGAGCTCCTGTCTTATACAACCCAGTCAGTTTTTATAATGAAAATTAGACTTTTGATAACAAGATGGTGCTAATGGCCAAAATGTCAAAACTGAGGCTTCAAAATAGCCATTGAAAAACTGATTTTACCAGATTTTGTAATTGTGTGATACAGAGTGTGATACGATTTTTCCTTCCATTGCAAGCAGCTATTGGTTTCCATTTACTTCCACATGTTATGAATATCAACATGAATAAATCCATAAAACTTGAGTGCTCTAATCCATCTTTGCATGGCGATGCAGTTTCAGTGCAGAATGTTTTTTTTTCTTTTAAACTTGCATTAATTCACAACAAAGATTTGACTAAAAAAGATATTTGACAAAAACGCTTTTATCTCACTGCTTACACAAGCACGATTCAGAAGTGTGAGAAAGTTTTATACCATGCCGTATTTAATTTAAAGAAGTGGTCTGGCTGAAAAATGCATCAAAAACAGAGAAGAGCAGAGTATCGTGGGACACAGCTGTTTAGTTAATCAGGTATAATTGGAAATAAAACCACTGCTATGGTCTTTTAGGAGGATGCACTGTGTCCTGAACTCACACTCAGTTCACTTCTCATGTTCTTCATCACCTGCAGGCAACTGACGAGATCAACATGTCGCCACATCTGCTCTAAACAGTGCAGATGATTCACTTTGTCAAGCCATAAGTCTGGCCAGTCGAGAGTGTTTGACAAGTGGGACCTGTCATCATCGGAGCTGTAGTCATGTTGCACTTCATCATATTTGTGTCATTTGGTTCAGTTAAACCTGAAGTTTATACACATGTTGTCTCTATCTTTCACTCATTCTTTTTTTTCCCCTCTATCTGCTCCTCTTTGCCTTTTCACTCCCTCCAGCATCCTCCACGATATCTTGTCTCAACTGTGCTTCCAGTGCTGTTTTGTTAAATAATACATGATTACTCCCATCAATGCTGTAACACGCAAGCCTTAATTGATGCTGGAAGACCCTGAAGCCCTTTGGTCGTATAGACTAGAAGCCAGAGCAGGCCAACTGTTGAAGAGGTTAGCACATGTGCGGATAAGAGTTCTCAGATCGAGTGGCATCCTTCTACAGTGCTCATCCAGGGAGGCAATTTGTGCAGCTCACCATGACCTTTGAGAATTGGCTCGTGATGAAGAGAGATGGAGAAAACCATATAAAACTTGTGCTAAAAGAAGAGCCTACAATTCGGCTCTGTCTTCTTTCTCTTGCACTTCAAACCATTCTATATTTTCATGTGCCAATTTTTCTTTTCTCATATGCAGAGCAAACGGAATTGGAGAAATCTCAGTTATTTCCCACACTTCGGTTTGCAGGAGGAACCAAAAAATTAAAGGAAGACTATCATATTGCAGCAGCAGGCCAACAGTAGACTAATGGTTAGTAACACGGCCAAAAACAGACTCTCTGTGTCGCCCTGATCACTGCCTGCCACAGTCTTAACTGCGTGCCTACATCTTGTCCTCATTAAACTATTCTTTGGTGCCAATTACAGTTGACAAACTGGTCCTGGTGCAGCCGCAGCACAGCCCCAATAGGGCCCCTAGCCTGTGTGGCTGATTAACTGCCTGATCTGCTATGGGCCCATCCTCCATAATTACAACACTCTGGTATTTATGGGACACTATCAGCGGCAGGAAAAGTTTGTATAGTTGTATTTGTGCTTTCTTTGTATTTCTATTTAATTGTGATATCTCTGTAGAAATCTGTCTCAGTAGTGTCAGGATGATATGTTCAATTTGAAAGACTCCAAAGTATTTCAATTAATCTTCAGACAATTCTACTTTTTTACATCATGAATTATATTAGTTTGATATAACTGTGTAGCACAGATCAGTGAATTTAACATAAACCACATGTGTGACACTATCTAATGATTAAAGACCTGAAACATCTTGACCCCAGTTTGAATCACTGATGCTTTGCCCCAGTGCACCATGGGATGCAATGACAATTATAGGCCAGGGGCCCTAGCTCAGCTGACACTAATCAGCAAGAGACGTGAGTTCATAATCCACCGTTAGAGTATAGAAGTAAATCATCCAGACAGTAACACACCAGGTAACCTACAATTTATGGAGCTGACTGAACCACAAAGAATGTTGTGTGGTCTTGACTGTTGACAGTTGACAGGCTAAAAAAAATCCCTACTGATATGCATGAGCACAGCTCTCTACATGGTGGCTAGCCTTCAACAACAGTCATCCTCAGCTTCACAAGAATAAAGTAATCCCGGTAATAGGCTGAGAAAAAACAGTATTTCCCATTTATCAGAGAAGCTCAGAGGAAGGTCAACGGCAGTGATAATAGAAGGATACGTTAAACAGAACCAGGAGGAAATACAGAACAAATGATCTACGTCAAGGAAATGTTTTACAAGCTGCGGTGGGGAACACATATCCAATCTCAGAGATGTGCTTCCCCTTCTTCAGAGATAAACAACATGCTTCATTGTGGTGTTGGAGCAGCGGGCCAAACAACTGGGATAAGCAGCCCATCTGATGACAAGCATCTTCTCACACTTGATTGATTTTTGAACTCCAAACCCCGAGCTCAATCACTATAGAAGCACACTCACACAAATGAAACCCTGCTATCTCTGTCGACCATCACCAGACCTCACAGAACCAGTTTCCTACAGTTTGGTGCCTCGGTTCTGCCCAAGCCACAACCGCTAACTTCCTGCATGATAATCCTCTGGGGAGGACAGGACTTTGAAATCCAATTAAGAAATTAACTTCCTCCCTCGTTTTTGGCAGCAAGTTTAATTTCCCTTCAGGGCTGTGGATTCTGCATGTTGGAAACTGTGAGCGGTGGTCGCAGGGAAAGAGCTGGATTTTGAGGACATCATGAAGATCTGCTGTGGGGCTGGGAAGGAAAATGTAGAGAATTCCCAGGATGACTTCTGGACTCTCTTCTTCATCCATATAAAATCTATATACTGACACATCATTATATTATATAGGCTTCACAGAGATAAATGCTACATTCTCTTTTTACTGGAAATCAGTCCCAAAACAGTAGCAGGGTAGTGAAATCATTGAAGTGAAAATACTTTCTGCTTAAAGTACATGTTTCCAGGGCTTCAATATATAAAAACTATTGTACATTCATTAGCAGTGGCTACACTTGAACATCTGAAGCAAGTTATTGTTGTGTTTTCCTAGACTTGTGTAATTTGGAAATTTAATTACAAATATATTGAGATGTCTGATATGGTTCAGTCATTTATTCTACTTCTACTTTATATTGATATAGACCTGTGAGTTTGCAGTAAACCTAAAGTAAACGTCCTTCCTTCCTGAGAGGTATTTCAGATCACAGTCAATGCTAAGGACTTGATTGATGCTGTGACGCCACTTTGTGGAGACTTCCATGTATTACATTGTTTTAACCATTAGCCAGTTAGCCTGGGTTGTGTTGCGTTCCCTGGAGTCTCTCTAAAACTTCACATTACACTTCTTGTTTTACTCACATTTAATTTCTGATAACTGAACAGAGCGACCTTCGCGTCACGACATTGTGCAAGCACACCACTAAAACACACTCTCCTGTAAGCTCCGTGCTAGCAGGCTAGCATAGCTTCCCGTCTGCAGAGGGAAATGTCCTCAGACACAACTTAACTCAAACCTCTACTTCGGTGGACAGCCCCCTGCAGCCTGCGGCATCTACTCTAACACCTGCGGCACACTTCACTGTATCTGCGCCTTGTTGTCCGACTAGCTTAACAGCTAACCGGCTAACTTAGGTACCTCTTTCGTGGTAGCGGTGTTGTCAATTCCAAGTAACCCATATAGGTCCATCTGCAGCAGGTCTTTGGCCTTTCCGGACATGACTGACGACAAACACTGGCACTACTGACACAGGCAGAAGGATAACAGGTGGAAGCGTGATGTCCGAGCGAGGCTAATTCTAATGTGTTGATGTTCCAGGGCGCAGGAGTTTGACGTCATCGGTAACTGGTCCCTACACTGTATTGTGGGAAACGTAGTTGTTCGGCTTCTCCTCCTCGGGGTTTGTTTTCTTCGTGTTCTGTTATTGAAATCATGGCATATTTAGAAAAACAAGAGCATCAGTTACTTCTTACATAGCATTTAACTTTTGGATTCTGTTAAATTTGTCACTTACTTGAAGGATCTGTAGAGTTGAATTTCTCAGTCATGTATCACCAGTGTCTGATCAAGGATTAAATAAGGGATCATAAAGGGGCCATTATTATATAATCATTACAATTATATATAATTATTGTGACGGACACAGTGCAAACTGAATTATTCAAAATTGTTTACAGCATTTTCACATTGCATGAAATTATCACTTTTGTGCTGGCATAAAAGCCTACACTCATATGTGTGATAATGCCAATATCAGCTTTAAACATTAAAGCATTCCAGCAGGAACGACATGTTACAGCAGTGGACACATTGTGTTTTTATTTGGCACAGCAGGGCTCCACCTTTGTTTGCCTCTGAAACATGGTTTGGCTTTGTTCAACTCTTTGCTTTGTTGTACTTCATTAAAGCAGCTGAACTTGTCCCACTCATGAAACGTAAACAGAAAGCCATAAGCGAACTGCATCACATCATCTATTCCCTATCACAGTAATCACAATCACTTTAAAAAAAAAAAAAACAATATCATCAGATGCTGCAGCCTGTCCTGATAAAGCTCCCTAATTTTGAAACAAGGACATGCCCTGACGTGTCCACCCTCTTCTCCTAAAATTTACTCAGAGAGCCAATGAAAACAAGCTCCATGATATCTGCAAACTGCTTTTAAAGGTTCCATCAGGAATCAGGAGATCTATGATAAACTGAGGCAGGCTGAATCCTGTGGACAATACCTTACAGATGCCTTGCAACAGGTTCAATGCATTCGGGCTTCTCCTCCTTCATGGCTAAAATAATTGCTGAAAACCCCATGATGCATGTGAATGTATAAACATCAGAACAACAAATGGAAATAGGAGAATGGTGTTTGCTCTGACTTTGAAGAATGGGTGTATTATCCCACTGAACATGACTGCTGATCCTGTTTGACGGTCCACATAGAACCTGCACAACTCTATATACATATACTGCAATGAGTTCATAATATTTGCTTAGCCAAGCTGCTCAGATTAAACAGTGCAGTCTTTATTTTAAGTGTAAAGCTCTTCATATTCCCCTCTCTAACACAAGTAGGCCACGCAGCTGATTCTCACTGCTCCACCTTAACATAATGGACCTATAGCAATTTAACAACACAAGGACTATATAGTGTACCTTTGTTTGAGCCCCTCTATAGCAAGTTAAATACCCTCAAGTCCCACGGTACTGCAGGTTATAACCAAAAATTACAAATTCAAACGAAGAAACACAGTTCATGTTCACATCTAACTTAAAATAGATCTAGAGAGCAATTCATAAAAAAGGGAAACACACTGGAGAGCTGCAGGAACAACAGTTTTCCTGTTTATCTGCACTGTCCTCGAGGAGAACTGCAAACAAACCAAATGAAGATAAGACATTCTTGAACTTTGTCTTCTTTGAGCATTACTTAAATGTTTCCCAAGTCCAAGATAATTGAGGAAAAACATGTGTGATGAAAGAGAGATGATTTTACATTCGTAGATTCCGAAGCCATGAAACCCAAACCAAAGAATCAACGTTCGCTCTGTGTTTCTAGATGTTGTCTGGATCCTGGATTTTTAACTTGAATGAATCAAATGAGAAATATGTGTAACAACATTCAGAGGAGGAAGAATGGTTTAGTTTAGATTAGATTAGATTCAGTCCCATTCATTTCAGAGTATAATAGGAATACAGACAGGATTCTCTTTCACCACGCAGAGACTTTCATCCTGGGTTCAGATGCAGATGATGGGATGGGGGTGAGTGAGGAGGGCCCAACCACTGGCTGCACACATTCAGCATCACAGACACATTCAAGCTGCTCAGCAGCGAGCACAAGACCGGAAACCACTCTATAATGCCTCCAAAATAAAAGGCAACTTGAAACACCATCTCGTGTGATTTCGTGTTTGATAATTAATTGATCATTAACTCAGTGCTAATTAAGCCACATAGAAGCTGATGTGTTTGCCTGCATCTATTTAGGTGCTGTTTTATTTATTTATTACATTGTTTCACCTTTTAAAGTGTAGTGTGGTTTTTGCCAACAGATTACAAATAATTATACCAGTATTTTATCAATATTTGATTCAATATATGTCTATGTATTACAAGTATTCATATTTTCTTCCCTGTGTCTATATTGCACCTTAAATATATTTACTTTAGCTATAGGCCTGAAACAGAATTGTCCTAATTTATTTCGAACGTCCATGGGGACTTTATTCTGAAAGCCCTCAACGGATTCCTGAGCTCAGCGTCGCTGCCTTGTCTCTGCCAGTCTCTCTCCAAATGAGTGAAAAGCCCAGGGGCCGTGACAAATGTTGAAAGCGGAGGAGCCATCCTCTCTGCGGCACAGCCAGAGGTTCGACCCCCCCCCCCCCGCACGGTTTATCCTCCGGAGGGTGAGGGGCTGAGCGGATGACCGCGGGGCGCATCTCCCCCCGAAGCACAGCACAGGACGCGTGTGGATGCATGGAATAAACTCAGGTGAGGCGTCGCACTCATCCTCCTCATATGTGATCGGTGACGGCGGCGGGACACCGTGTTGAGCCGTGACATGTGTAGTGCAGCCGGTAACCGGCGGCGTTCCGCTTATTTCTGGTGGGGTTTTGTTTTTGTTTTTTACGCGCTCCTGCTTTGTGACTGCCCGGTTAGGTCCTCTGCTATGTGCAAGTCCGACGATCGCAGCGCCAAACAGCGATGTGGCAGCGCATACGTCTCTGGTGTGCATGTGTTGCGTGTTGTTGTCACATAAGGCAGCCTGGCAAAGTGACGGCAGCGCTCCTGTGGCACAGGCTCGTCCAATCTGGAGGTGGTAATCGACTTATCCCTGTGTGGAGACCGGGTGACCGGGAGGAATCCAGGCTGGGATGGGGGGAAAAAAACTGCAGCAAAACATCAGTTTTAAAGCCGTGTTCGGATCACATGCACCTATGTCACCTGTATTTTTGTCAGCGTGCAGATTCGCCGAGAGAAGCTGGAGGCTCGCCCATGGATTCTGGGCAATAACGGGACTTCACAGCACTCCACTGGATTCCTGAAATAGCTCGTGGACTTCGGTCACTCCCTTGCACGGCAGAGAGGGGAGGCTCGGCTCTGAGTGAAATGAAAACCAGATGTTTTAATCTTACAAATTCTGCATGGCGATTTATGGTGTGGACAAAGCTTAAGTAGCTGTCTATGATTACCCAGTCAATACAACAACATGTGATCCAGATGTTCACATGTGTCTGGGGTGACAGTTTAAACCTCATGTCACTGTCACTGTCATCTTCATCTCATATCTGCTCGCTGTAATGGCACATCAGCAGCACACGAAGAAAAAAATACAAGAGCATGTGATTTGACAAACACCCAGTCTATTCATTTATTTATTCAGGTATTACATACACAGCACATATGCAAAATGAGGGGGGAACTGTTCCCTCATTGCATATGTTTTGCAGTTGAAAAAAATCCGTGGAGATGTTTGTGCCTGTTCCTAAGTGTTGATGTTGTACTGTAGCAGTGGGCTGCAGCGTGGGCGGGTGAACCAGAGGACAGATGAGTAGGCTCTGTTTGTGTGTGTGCGGTGAATCAGCCTGCTATTAGCGGTGCTTGTGGGAGCTGGCAGAAACTGATGAGAGCAGGGGAAAGTTGTTCTTATGTGAGGCATGCACGACAGAAAATGCAAACGCCTTCGTGGAGTCGGCCGACGTGTGACCTCAAATCAACAGGAATGAAATTTCCAAAGAGGAACATGAGCTGCCACACCAGCGTGTTTGTCTCGAGCCAAGTTTCCTGTCCCAGGAAACTACTTCCCTTGAAAAGTACACTTGCACACCCTCTTAGTGTCTTAGTCACTGTTAGTCACAGGAAGTAGCAAGAAGAATGCTCCCAGTACATTTCCAATCAACCCCAAGAATTCTTATCAACTTTGCTGGTGTCGGTGATATTTCTCAAGACTACGTGCGTCAAGTCGCAGCTCTTTGCTCCCAGCTCTCACTGAACATGACAGCACCCGATCCACACGGTGTCTGAACAATTGTCATGGCACAACTCTCTCGCCAGGCCAGAAGGGAGCCGGAGGGGGGGGTGCCCCATCCCCATTCTGTAAACGCAGCTCTTTGAAAAGAACTGAGAAGGCCTATTGTAAAAAAAAAAAAAGAGAGAGAATGATAAAAGACAGCATTGTCTGTCAGCTTGCTGCCACGGTAACATACTCACACAGGGAGCAGGATTAAGTGCAGCAGCCTGAGCTGACAAATGTCTTGCCAGAACATTTGAGGAACAGATAAGCCTCATTTTACATTTAGTCAGTATAGAAATCCACTTCGTCGCGGCTTCTGTTCCACGAGAGTTAATATTTGAAAAGAGGGATGCATTTGCAAACAGGTTGTAATGAGCCGGCGTGCTGAGCAGGGGATGGAAGTCATGAATGCTGTGAGTGACCTTTCCTCAGAGCATTGTGTTTGCGTGAAGCCGTAACTCAGGGCCTCGTCTGTATATCTCAAGTGTGCCAAGAGTGAAATCAACAACAGGAGACGAACCGCTCACACTGCTCATCTCCACAGGCCCAACTAACGTCACAACTCAGGCACAAGAGCAAAGCAGCTGGAGACTTTTAGAGAAAGCTTTCTCCTCCTCCTGTGGTTTTATTAGTCACACAGGTTGTGGTATGTTTGGTACTGCACTGAATACTTTGTTGGTACAAGTTTGTTGGATGCGCCAAAAAAGAAAGAGTGCATGCATTCATGTCTCTGTCAGATATGTTTGTTATGATAGTTTATTTTCTCTTCAGTGGTTTCCCAGTATGCAGCAGTGTTTATTCGTGCGTCAGTAATGAGTCTGAAATACATTCGTGTGTATTGTGAATTAGAGATAGGCGGCACTGAGGCCTGGCTTTGTGCCTTTATGGACAAGTCACAGCGATTCTCTTGTCTTTCAGACAGGATTAAGAAGGAATGTTGCTGATGATGACTGGACTGCTGACATATATTTGAGTCATCCACAAACTGCAGAGCTATCATTTCCCATTCTGTTTTCCCGTCTGATAAGGCCTTGTTTGGCCTGCTTCCTGTGCTCCGGATAACAATAAGGACGCTGTATACTGGACAAAAACCGTATCAGATATCAGTGCAGGCTGACGCCGTCACTCTGAATAAAACTGCATTTTCTTTTGTGCCAACTACTGGAAAATCCCTTTTTTCACCCACTCCACAGATTTTATACAAAGCTGGATGATTAGTGTCCATTTTTTGTCTAATTATCCCTGATGCAGAAGCCGCCATCTTGTGTAGTAAAGTAAATTTACGAGAAACTAATGGCTTTTATTTTATGTTTGGTCCATGTCCCATCCACTGACATGGAGGAGATGAAGTTTATAATTTGGCTTCACTTTAATATGGCATCCACATCTACAATTACAGCATATTTTCTGTTCTTTCCTCCAACAGTCTCACCAGCCACCATGACAGGAAAGTTAGATGGGAAAAAGAAGTGGGCGGCGGTCAGGGATCGCCTTGGCTCCTCGCAGGACTCCGACAGCCAGCAAGAAGCCAACCTGGAGAGCGCCGACCCAGAGCTGTGCATCAGGCTGCTGCAAGTTCCCACTGTGGTCAACTACTCAGGGCTGAAGCGCCGCCTGGAGGGCAGCGACCAGACATGGATGGTCCAGTTCTTGGAGCTCAGCGGGCTGGATCTGCTCCTGGAAGCCCTGGACCGGCTGTCGGGGCGCGGATGCTCTCGCATCGCAGACGCCCTGCTGCAGCTCACCTGCGTCAACTGCGTGCGGGCAGTCATGAACTCCTCTGCAGGGATCCACTTCATTATAGAGAACGAGGGATACATTCGGAAGCTGTCACAAGGTTCACTACACTTATAGAAGGCTTTGAACTCTTCTGCGTGTAATGCTCATGTGGTTTAGGTTCCAGTTAGTTTCTGCATGTGGCCCAGATACTGAATATGAACTATCCAGTACAAGGGATCATTTGGTCAAGATATTTAAATCACTTTTTAACAGAAATAATCTCATTTAATGACTGAAGGCAATGGCTACCTTTTACATAGTATTATGTACACAGGGGCCAATTATATGCTCACCATCAGTGCATGGTTTCCTGATTCAGTCCTTTCTTTGTTGACTGTTATTCAAACTATAATAAGACTATAAGACTATAATTCAAAAAAATTATAAATTCACTTTTTACATTGTGCAAGTATTGTTGGCAACTGGCTTTTGAAGACTATAATCACCACAGGGATTTTTCATATTGTATTGAGCCACCCCTGTGTCAAACAGAGATAGCTGATTTATAGGTTACTTCAGGACTTCCTGTAAAATATGTATTGTCACAGTTCAGTGTGAATATCGGATTTCCCCAAAAACAGACACAGAAACGTTGTTTATCTCCAGTACAACACAACAGAGGGCAAAGTTCAGGATGAGTGGCTGAGAGGATCAAAGTCACTGCTTCCTGCTTGAGTCGAGCAGGGGCAGTGGCTTGGTTTCAGAGGAGAGGATGGATGTGTGAGGGTTCAGCTTGTATTGACGAGTGTGATCGTGATGCCCCACAGCTTTGGATACCTCCAACACCATGGTGAAGAAGCAGGTGTTTGAGCTACTTGCGGCCCTCAGCATGTTCTCCACAGAGGGACACCGCCTGGCTCTGGACGCCCTGGACCATTACAAGGCAAGTGGATGCTGTAAAATAATAAATTCATCTTTTAATTTGAAATGGGGGGGGATTTAGCACTCATCAGTGTGTATAACGTGTGGGCAGGTTGTGTGAACAAACTGCAGAATCACAGTCAGAGTCAGTGATGCTAAGATGGTTGCGCTCACCGGCCTTGATTCCTCTCCTCAGGGCGTGAAGACGCAGCAGTATCGCTTCAGCGTAATCATGAACGAGCTGCAGGCGACAGATAACGTCCCCTACATGGTCACGCTCCTCAGTGTCATCAACGCCCTCATCTTCGGCACAGACGACCTCAGGCAGAGAGATAAGATGAGAAAGGAGTTTATCGGTGGGTGTTCTAATCTGACGATGAATCATTAGGCTGATACAAGGTCACGCAGTGGTAAATTGTGGGAGCGACACAAGTGCGCCCCCCCCCCCCACGCGCTGGGCTGGATGTGGAGAAGCAGAGGGGAAATCAGACGGAGCTCTATTACAAAAACGTCTGCCTCTGGGTCTGTCTAAGAATAGGTCTAATGACCTCATTCTCACTCTGACACAAAGCCAGAGAGGGAAACAAACTTAAAGTGTAGAAAGCATTGTGTGTTCACATGCTTTACAACATCACTAATGACTGTTCAGCTCTTCAGTTTAGAGAAAACACCATCACTGCTCACACTGATTCAATCACTCTCTCACCCTCCCCGTCCATCTGCTTTCTGGAGCCCGTTATCACCTCAGAGGACCAGTGGAGTCTAGAGGTGCCACGATTAATCGATTCAATCAAACAGTGGCTTCTGATAAATTAATTGTCAACTATTTTTTATGAACAATTAATCTGTGGGTGGGCTTCGAAATTAAAAGTCAAATTTCAGCTTCTCAAATGTTTATATTTTCTGGTTTTGTTGCAGTTTTTCTGACAGTTAGGTCAAAGTCTTTTGTTTGTTGACAGCGGCATTCTCTGACCAAGGAAACAATCGCTCTATCAACAATAACAATGGACAGATTAATGGATAATGCAAATAATTAGTTGGAGCCTAAGTGGACGATCCCAGTGTGTTAAATACCAGCCATAAAACCAGAGTCACATTACAGTGATGGCAGCACCCAGACTTGAACCCATGGTCCTTTCCCTCAGAGGCCTGGAGCTTAGCTACTGAGCCACTAAGCTCTCTAAGAATCCACTTGACACATTTCCAAATCACTCCTAAACCTTTCTTTCTTTCATAAAACCGCCTTCCACCACCTTGGCCCAATCACCCGTCTGATTGGCCACTCCTCCGGTGTGATTGCTCACCTGTGAGGAACTAGCATTTGTCGTAAGGAGGAGAAGAAGTACCAAGAAGTGTGATGCATTTTTTAGAAAGATGATGGTTAAGAAGTGAGAATTGATTGCATTCAGAGCTGTGTTTTATTTGTCATTGTCGCTCAGGGCTGCAGCTGCTTGATATTCTGCCAAAGTTAAGGTGAGCCTCACTCCTGTTGTTCACATTTCATTTTGTGCAATACATTAAATGTGGCATTTGCATTTAGAACGTTCCTGCCCGTAATCACTGCCAGCAGAGTGGTGGTTTTAGGAAAAGGTGTCTGCAATTTGTTTCCCATTAATGCTCAGTCATCTGAGCAAAGGTCCTCGACTGCTGCTTCTAGAACTTGGCTTTTAAGTGTGTCGGTGTCACCGTCGGTGATCGTGTTTGTGCGTGTGCTGTGCAGGGAGCAGGAGGATGAAGACTTGATTATTCAATGTGAGGCCTTTGAAGAGGCGATGGCTGAAGATGAGGAGGAGCTGCTGCGGGTGTACGGGGGCATCGACATGAGTGATCACCTGGAGGTCTTCACCACTCTGTTCAACAAGGTGAGAACTGACCGCCACCACCTCCATCGCCTCCCAAAAGGGGGACTGTGGATTCCAGTGCTCTTCTGAAGGTCATGGTTCCAACTTCCAATTGTGTTCATGTGCTTGGAAGTTGGAATGCGGAAAAGACATTGATGACATTGATGTTGTTTCACATTCATGTGTTCAGAGTCAGAGCCCCCAAACTAGTGACAAAGTTCTCATCAAAAGCTATTATTTATTCATTTATTCATTCATTCATATGGGAGCTGTGTTAACAGTGACCCACAATAAAGACAAATCTTTTTCATTTATACATTTTCTTGGACTAGTTTTTATGCAGCTGGCCCCCATCATTATAGTGAGTATTTGTAATTTGTGCGTGTGCCTGTAGGTGAGCAGCTCTCCAGCCTCCCTCCAGCTGCTCTCCATCCTGCAGACCCTGCTGGTGCTGGGGCCCGGCCGCTCTGATATCTGGCTGGCTCTGGAGGCCATTACCAACAGGGCTGTGCTGCTGGCCCAGGACTGTGAGTCAGCACTGACACAACACAACATTGGCTATATCGGTCAATGAGACTTTGGAGAGGCTGATGACCACCTCTGTTATTAATCTGCGGGGACACGGTGGCTGAGAGCTTTAGTTTGAGTAAAAGGAAGCTGCTCCAGATGGATCTGTCAGTGTGTGTCTTTCTGTTTGTGCTCCAGCTAAGATGGAGTCCTGTGAGAAGATCATGCAGCGGCTCCTGTTCTCCAAAGATAAGAGCAGAGCGGTTCGTCATGAAGTGGACGGGCCGCAGGTCAGAGTGGACAAGGCCGTGCAGACAGGGCTGGACGAGGAGAAGACAGTCGTGACGGCTGTGTCCTCCCAGAAGCTGCTCTGCTCCTCCCCTCCGCCTCCTCCTCCTCCTCCTCCTCCCCCTCCTCTTCCCCCTGGCATGACTGGGCCTGCGCTCCACCCTGCAAACCAATGTCCTCCTGCCCCTCCACCACCGCCGCTTCCTGAAGGGTTTGGTGCACCTCCACCACCTCCTCCCTTACCAGGCGGACCAGGCATACCTCCTCCTCCTCCTCCTCCTCCACCCATTTTACCAGGAATGGGCGGCGGACCGCCGCCACCACCTCCTTTGCCAGGTATGCCGCCTCCACCTCCTCCTGCCCCAGGCATGATCGTGGCTCAGAGCGTCCAGTCCCTGGGGTGCATGGCGCCTGCCAAGATGTACCGATGCCCCACCCTCAGGATGAAAAAGCTCAACTGGCAGAAACTCCGGGCGGTTACTGGTGAGTCTTTGTTTTGAAAGCCCCAGACGAATTGAACAATATATGCTTTTCCTTTAATCTTTTATATCACTTCATCCAAATATTATTCAGATTAAATTTGCTTAGAAATATATGAATAAGACTGGCAGAAAGGATTTGCTTATATAATAGTTGGATGAAACATCACCAGGTTTATTTTCCGTATTCAATTTCTTGTCTCTTTCAGCTACATCTTACACGCTGGAGTGTAATTTTTATGATAAGGTATAATTAGATGATGCTGAGGGAGCATCTCTTTCAAAAGGAACCATGTTGTGGTTTTGTAAGGAAAACGCATCGTCACAGGTTCTTTCTCTCACAGATGGTCCCTCCATGTGGTCCTCGGTTCAGAAAGAGCCGCCTCCTCCCGAGCCGGACTACAGCAGCATCGAGCAGCTGTTCTGTCTCCCGGTGACCGAGCTCAAAGACAAGGGGGCAGCTGCTCCTGTCAAGAAGGAGCCTAAAGAGGTGCGCTTGGTAAAACCCTCGACTGCTCAGAACAACAAGCACGCCTGATTATCGAAGCTGAATAATCAGTGTGTCCCTCTGCCTCGTGTCTGTAGATTTCGTTCATCGATCCAAAGAAAAACCTGAATTTGAACATATTCCTAAAGCAGTTCAAATGGTGAGACTTCACATTATTGTCATGTTGTTGTTTTTATTGTTAGTTTATTTTGCAGCTCATTGTGTTTTGGTTCTCTCTCTGTGCAGTACAAATGAAGAATTCGTGGCCATGGTTCGGAGCGGTGACCGGACTAAGTTTGACGTGGAGGTGCTGAAGCAGCTCCTGAAGCTTCTTCCAGAGAAGCATGAGGTGTGTTCTCGCATGACTTCACAGAGCCGACCTTGACAGTGGTATTTCCTGCGTGAGTCACTGTCTTGTGCCATTGTTTTCGAAATCTAGATTGAAAACTTGAAGTCCTTCCAAGGAGAAAAGGACAAGTTGGCAAATGTTGACCGCTTTTACACCTGCCTCCTCACTGTGCCTTGGTAACTGTCATCTCCGGTTCTTTGTTGGATAATTATGTACTCGCTGTAAAAGCGATTTTTCTCAGTGTCCTTTCACCACACTTGTTAAAGTCCTTACTCGGCTCCCTCGCTCTCGTCTTCGCAGCTATCAGTTGAGGATTGAGTGCATGTTGCTGTGCGAGGAGACTTCATCGGTGCTGGACATGCTCAAACCTAAAGTCAAGCTGGTGGAGGATGCCTGCCAGTGTACGTACACCAAAGATCTTCAGCGGTGTTTTGCTGTTAACTAACAAGGCTCAACAGTTACTCATAGTCTCAATCCAAGATAGATGGGTAAATTAAAGGGATGTGTGGTTCCTTCCCTTTTTAAAATTATTATGTACAAACTGCATTGGTTGGAAGCACATCAATCCTGTTATTCATGAATTAATGATTCACAATCAACTAAACAGATGTAACTATTTTCTCAGCTCTCAGAGAGAGCACGCTCATACCCATTTTCTGCAGGCTCATCCTTGATGTGGGAAATTTTCTCAACTATGTAAGAGCCTCTCTTCTCTCCTCATTCATTTTTTAATCACGCTGACATTTGCAGCCAGCGTGCATTTTAAATTGCCTGTCTGCTTCCAGGGGAGTCACACGGGGAACGCAGAGGGGTTCAAGATCAGCTCCTTGCTCAAGCTCACGGAGACCAAGGCCAACAAGAGCCGCATCACGCTGCTCCATCACATCCTGGAGGTACATAATGACCCCGTTCAGTGCTGGAAATAACATTTTGACCTGAGTGAATCAATCACAGGTGTTGAGCACCATGTTCCCCTAAACCTCCATCATCTCCAAACCACATTCGATTTGTCACATGGTTCCCTTCCCTTCTTTTTGAAAATGTATTCAGGCATTCAACTCTCACCTTGGTAAACGTCGTCTTCATGGCAGATCTGCCACAGCTCGTTGATTTGTTGAGCCCCTCCCCTCACTCATGACAATACACACATCGCCACCGGACACATCTGTTACCTCGAGCCGTGTAAAACAACAGAATTTGATCTTCACAAAACCAAATGGTGCGCATCACTACTTGCATGTGCCCGTGTGTGCGTGGTCTACTTTCCATCAGATCTCTCAAGCAGGTTTGGACAAGTCAAAATGTTCTGATGGCTACCAGTAACTTCCACCACTGTCTGACTTGTTTTGCAAAGGAAGCAGAGGCGAACCATCCGGAACTGTTGGCACTGCCAGACGATATAGACATCTGTCAAAAAGCAGCAGGGTACCTTTTACTTGCCTCCAGCTCATATTCTCAGTAATCCATAATTGACATGTGACAAACATTTACACTCTGTCCTCAGCGTGAATCTGGAATCCGTTCAGTCGGAAGCCAGCTCCTTACTGAAGCGACTGAACGAGACGGCCAAGAAGGTCTCCAACTCTGTGGAGGAGGTGAAGGAGCAGTATGTAAAAGTCCTTGAGGTAAGTCGGCAGCTTGCAGCTTTTTCCAACAAATTGAGCCAAAATGCAGTGATCCGAAGATGTCTTTTGGCAGCTGGAGCTACATTCCAAACACTGCCTCCTCATCTGTTCCAGGAAAGTGTGGAGGCATGTCGAGCTCTGAGTGAAAGGTTCACAGACATAGACAAGCAGAGAAGTGGGCTGGCAGTCTACTTATGTGAGGACGCTAATCAACTTTCCCTCGAGGAACTCTTTGGAACCCTTAAGACTTTTCGGGAACTTTTTATAAAGGCGTTAAAGGTGAGGGATGATTTTCCCTTGTTGGCATCAGCCACTGTGATGATTCACTGATTTTCAGCTCTCAAGTCTGTCTCTTCTGTGTGGGTGAGTGTGTTGTGTTTGGATCACAGGTATCATCATATACTGAGAAATGTGAATATTTGACTCGCCAAACAAAACAGTGACAAATTGTTCTGTATGTTTTGTACTTGACAGTGAGTGACATCCTCTCTTTCTTCTTGACAGGACAACAAAACCAGGAAAGAGCAGGTGGCCAAGGCGGAGAAGAGAAAGAAGCAGCTGGCGGAGGAAGAGTCCAAGAGACAGAAGGGAGAGAACGGAAAAATCAGTAAGTCACGAACAGCCTCCGTTTCTCGCACTCTCTCTCTCTCTCTCTCTCTCTCTCGCACACAACGATGCCATTTGAACCCTCATCCCTCTGTTTGCAGTCAAGAAAGGCTTCGTGCCACAGAACGACGGCTGCATCATCGACCACCTCCTGGCGGATATCAGGAAAGGTTTCAGCCTCAGAAAGACCAGGCCAAGGTGCGATTCGGAAAGCCTCCCTTCTAGTGAAAAGCGTAGGGATACCTGCCTGCCTGGTAAGGACAAGAGAGTGGCCGCCCTCTGCAGTTCCCAGCTACGCTGCTGAGCCTTTTAACTGCGGGCCGCAATACAGACTCGTCTCACTTTTGACCTCAGCCCGTTCTTTTTTGTTTGTTTTTGTTTTTTTTGTTTCTGCTCGCATCCCACTTAGCTGCCCTCATTGCTCTGCTGCTTTTATTGAGCTCTGTTAGCTTTTGCTTATGCAGTGCCCTTTTACTCTTATGCATTCCATCCACGCTATTAATATCATCCCATTTAAGAAATGATAGTTGTCTTAATGTACGTCAATGCTCCCTTCTCAGGATCAAGTGCCAAGCCTGCAGACGGAAAAGCCGCAGAAATAGCCACCAGTTCCTCTCCCAGCAAATCTCAGACAGGGGGTCACCGGGTCAGCACAGGCGAGGTGAACGGCTTCATCAGCCCATCAGAGGAGACTCTCTCAGCTCCGGCGACAGCCGCGTCAGACGGAGCAGCGCCGCTTCCCAGTGCACCCCCAGGAGAGCCAGCCGTGACTTCGCCGTTACCCCCAGAAAGTCCGGCTTCGCTGCTGAAGGCCCAGCACCCAGAGACGCCTGCAGTGTCTTCTCCAGCTACGCCACCACCTCCGGCTCAGGGTGAGGGGGAACATCAACCGTGCCCCGCCACGAATGGCCTCTCATTGGATTCAGCGGTCACCAGCGTCCTCAGCTCGTCCTCCCTATCAGACTCTGACCTGCTGGAGGCTGCGTTAGATGACGCTTCCAGCCTGGCACCTGAGAAGCTAACTCCAGAGCAACCAGCGGACACTACTGTGAATAATCAGGTCAAAGAATCTCCTTTACCTAGTGCAGATGCTAGTGTAAAACAGAGCAGTCAAAGCAATAAACATGGAGGAGGGGAAACTAATGATGAAATAAGCCATTCAGCAGAGACTGTTGGAAAAGAGAACGGTGGCGAGGAGCAGGAGTCCACTGTCGAACGGACGTGCAGCCAAGACGAGGCTGCCGGTCGCAAGATTTCTGAACTTAAAAGCCATTCGACCACATTTGATGAGGTCATTGAGGGGTGCGACGTCCCAGATGGAGTAGAAGTACAAGATCGGCCATCGGTTTCCGAAGAGGCGACTCTGTCCCCGAAGCCCGACGTCAAAAAACATCACAGCTTCTTAAAACGAAACAAAAAGAAGAGTAACCAAGGTAACTCCCCCGTTAACTTCAATAAACATCACGTTTGGAATGCTAGACTTGTGACTTGTCTTAAAAGGAAATCCATATTTATTTTGTTTTTACTGCATTTTGCATTTTACATTTTATGCATGGGCTATTTTATTATATGTTCCTGAGTGTTTTGTGCATGAGTTACATGCAGTTTTATATTAAAGAGTATGGATACAGTTCAATTTCAGATCACGTCAATACTGAACAAATTTCCTGTGTGGTCAGTTTTGTTTGAATGCTCTGTTCTCCGTTTTGATCCTCTGATACACAAGGTAACAGTGGGAAAGGACACACTAAACATAAAAAAGGCTGTGTGTTGCAGTGAGGTAGGTCCAAATCGGTGCGATGGCAAACTGTAAGCAGGCCCATCATCCTAATGATCACCGTCGACGCTTTTGTCACAAATAACACGTCATTCTGTGGATCTAACTGGAATCAAGATTTCATTTGTCTGTGTTGTCCGGCTTTTTAACACTTGCTCTTTCTCTCTAAAACCCTTTCCAACAAAGTTAAGCCTAAAGCTCAAGGTCGGAGATTTACTCACATTCATTATTCACATACTCTCTGTGTAGAAAACATATTACTGGGGAGAGAGGGGGTGTATTTACAAACGGGAATAATAATATATGGTGACGTCATTGACCAGACGTCACATAATGCCCCTAGTGGTCACATGTGTAATTGCACTTTGCCAACTGCTAATTTCCATGGACCAACACACCAAATGGACACATGAAGACAATGACACATACACAGTTTATCTCCGGCCTTGTGTGACCAGCATCTTCAGCTGCAAATTATCTCTATTAAACCCAGGGAGGGAAATATTCAAATTTTCTGTGTATAACATTTTATCTCCTTTAATCAATGGTGACGTGATCCTTTAACATCAGTGTTCTGGTCTCAGGCAGCCTGGCAGTGTGTGGCGTCTCGTGAAGTCATCGTGGACTTGAGTCGTTCCATGAAAGCTTTTCACTCGTTTCTCATATTTTCTTGTGCATTTCCTTAAATGAGCAGCTGTTTTTTAATTCTTTAAATCTTACATGTCCTTCACATGGGGTTTCTTTAAAGGGTGTTCTAATCTGACTGATGAAATATACTATTTCTGTATGTGTTGCCAATACATTGAAAATGTTTTTATAAATTTAAAAATACTTTAAGTATGTATAATCATGCACGTAAAGAATTGTGTCTAAATGTCTCTACCTTTAAGCCAACAGTTTTCATTATGTGTAGGTCTACATGTGACTTTAAAGTTATTAAAATATTTTAATTTGCTGTATTTTCTATTCCATCCATTCATTTTAGTCTTTGTTTCCCCAGGTGACTCCAGAAAAAGGAAATCGAGAGGAAAAAGAAAATGTTAATATCTTTTGGAGTTCTGAACTGGAAGAAGAACATATATATTTAATTTTGTGAGAGACTACATGAATGTCGACTGCCTTCGAGAGGATGCAGAGATCTTTCTTTTGCCATGATTTGTGTTTCCAGAACATGAAGAGTGAACGCCACTGCAGCTGGGCTTTGAACACCGTGGATGGTATCATGTCACCTTGTGTCTTCGATATGTAGTTTAACTTTTGTGTACTCGGGTGTTTTTGATTCAGATTTATTCAAAAAATATCAATAATCTTTGTATGTTTTGTAAAGTTGTTGTAATATGCATGTTTTGTTTTCTATCATGAGCTGCAATTACTTTTGAGCACCTTGAGAAAGTGCCAAATATTTACTGTAACACAAAAAATGTCATTCCTTTGTATATATATATTATTCAGATGAACTCTTAACAGTAATAAGGGGAACAGCAAATGATGGATTGTAACTTTTAATGTGAATTATATTTTAATAAATTGACTTACAATTGAATTGTGTTTTTTAATCAGCCTGCTCACACAATGCAGTTTTTATAAGCCCTAATATATGTATGCTTCATATAAAATGTTAGCTATTAAATCAATGGACAAGGGCATTTTTATATTGTGTGTGTGTGTTCTTATATATGGGTCCATATGTCTTCCCTGTATTATATAATAAAATAATGCAATGTTATATAACATGGGGCATAACGTGACATACGTGTCATGTATGTCAAAGTGTCATTAATGTTTTACTATCAGTATTATTTTTTAAGTATTATACTTCCATGTATACTCATTAAAAATGATACTGATACTAAAAATTGAATGAGAAATAAAATTCTAGATACACATCCACATCTAAAATACGACTGCTATATTGTGGAAGGTTTCACGTGCGACACGTTAGTCAGTTTCCCCCTGGGCTCCCGCAGCCGTGCGAGGGGACGAGCTACCCGGAGCGCAGAGACACTCCTGCGCGTCTGGCTGTGACATCATTGGCTCTGAGGTTACAGATATGGCAAAGCCCCCTCCTGGAGACCCGTTAGTCTTCTTGCGGACCGACCGCAGCACCAGCCACCGCCATGTCTCACACTTGGTCGGCGAAAGACCACAAGAACACGACTCAGCCCGCGGCCACCGGGCCGCAGAAGCGGGCGCGTAACGACGCCGGGAACAAGGTGACGGTGGTGCTGGGGGCGCAGTGGGGAGACGAGGGCAAAGGGAAGGTGGTCGACCTGTTGGCGACTGAGGCGGACGTTGTCTGCAGATGTCAGGTAAACGTTTGGGATCCGGGGCTTCAGCTCAGCTTGTCATCGTATTGCTGCTGCTGCTGCTGCTGCTGCATGCCATTTTCTGTTTGTGTGATTTCAAAAACAGTGACTGGAATAGGGGCCACATTTGCATGTGCCACTTTCTCCAAAACGGTGCAAAATGCCATTATCTCCCAGCATTTGTGGACAAGTGCAACATTCAAGCCTGACTCCTCTGTTAAACGGCCATCTCCAACACAGAGATTACATGAAGCAGATTGTTCTGCATGAAATTCACAGACAAGTCAGGGTCTGTCCACTGGCAGCGAGAAACATAAGCCCCCCCCAGGTCAGAAACCGTAGGTCACCGCAGCACCAGGACACACTGAGCCCTGCCAACAGTTGCTGTGTTGTTCCTTGCTCCACTGACAGCACCAGCACCCTGTGTCCTGGAGGCTTGAGAGCCCCACCCACCATGCTGGAGCGAGGTCACATTCTCAGGCTGGCTGGTTATGTGAGAAGGCCAGGGAGGAGGGGTGGAAGGGTGGTGGTGGTGGTGGTGGTGGGGGCACTGAGTGGAGGACCCACCAGCAACCAGCCAAGTCTGTTAAAATAGCAGTGAATTGGGGGAGAAGAGGGAGGCTTATCAGCACCTCATGGAAAACAGACGAGACTGGTCTTAATGTCACCTGTCATCAGGGCGCTGACTCCACCACATGCTGCTTTGACTTACAGGGAGGCAACAATGCAGGACACACAGTAGTGGTGGACGGCAAGGAGTATGACTTCCACCTCCTCCCAAGTGGAATCATCAACCCCAAAAGCACATCACTCATCGGTAAAGGCTTCGATCTTTAGGTCTTTATACACCAGAGAACATCACTGAAGGCCTTGCTCTTACTTTTATAGGTAATGGAGTGGTCATACATCTACCTGGCCTGTTCGAGGAAGGAGATAAAAATGACAAGAAAGGTATGTCAGGAAAGAAAAACACTGTAATTAAATTTAATATTAATGTGGACTCACATAGATGTGATTTCTGTTCTCTGACCAGGTCTGAAAGGCTGGGAGAAGAGACTGATCGTCTCAGACAGAGCTCACCTTGGTAAGTAGCGTTCAGCCTGGTGAAACAACATGTGTTTTTAAATGTCTTTTGTTGATTTGTGTGTTATCTCCCACAGTGTTTGATTTCCACCAGGTTGTCGATGGCTTACAGGAAAGTGAGCGACAAGCACAAGAGGGAAAGAAGTAAGGATACGGAGGAAAGTAAGACACGCACAAATTATGTCTTCACAAATCTGCGATGATTCTCCTGTCTTTATTACGACAGCATTGGAACAACCAAGAAGGGCATTGGACCGGCATATTCCAGCAAGGCTTCTCGCACTGGCCTGCGTGTGTGTGACCTTCTGGGGGACTTTAAGGACTTCTCCACCAGGTCGACATGATAGGGAAACTGGTGATAAAGACACCGTCACAGTGCACAACTGTTTCATGATCCACAATTTCCATTTTCTTCCAGATTCAAGAATCTCGTGCACCAGTACCAGTCCATGTATCCATCCTTGGAAGTTGACATTGAGGACCAACTGAAAAAACTCAAGGTGAGCATCAAAGAGAGAAAGGAATGAATCAGTGGTTTATCGATTTTGCCTCTAACTGACACAACAAAACTCTCTGTGTTCCCTGCAGGAGTACGCGGAGAGATTGCGGCCGATGGTGAGAGACGGGGTCTATTACATGTATGAAGCTCTTCATGGACATCCGAAAAAAATTCTGGTTGAAGGGGCCAATGCAGCTCTGCTTGACATCGACTTTGGTAGAGTCAGCACCCACAACATTGAATTTTATTCATGAGGAAAATGTGGATCTGTGGATGGATCTCCATAACATACATATTGAATTGTTCTTCTTAGGTACTTATCCTTTTGTGACATCATCAAACTGCACCGTGGGCGGGGCGTGCACTGGCCTCGGAATCCCTCCTCTGAATATCGGGGACGTGTTCGGTGTAGCTAAGGCCTACACCACCAGAGTGGGAATCGGAGCGTTCCCCACAGAGCAACTCAATGTAAGGGCCAGGGCGTGGAGTGCTGACATTATTCAGACGTGCATCCCACATGCTGTCACATGAAATATTCTTTTTACCGGCCATCTTATCCTATGAAGGAGGAACACATGACATGTTATGTAATGCACTGTGATCATGAGACGGTCTCAAGGGCCTGTGGAGGAGAGGGATCCATGTTTGTCGACCGAGTGCAGCTGTTAAAATTTGTGAGAGATGGCCTCAAACACTTTTTACCTCTCATGCAGGTCACATGTTTGCAGGGGATAAATTTAGGGCGAGAGTCTGGGTTCAGGATATATTTACTGTGTGTGCTGGGGTTGTGTTACTTGTCACACACATGGGTCAAGATGTCAAAACTGAAAACTATCTCGCTAGCACATGTCGCGTTTTATTGTACTCAACTGTTTATAGAAGCCGAGATCATTTGTATTTTTAGGATCCTGTAGGATATTATTCGGTCAGTGAAGGATAATTAATTAAAAGGTAAAGATGTTTTTATCTGTTTTTTTTTATCTGTTTTACTGTAGGCAGTAGGAGAGCTGCTGCAGACAAGGGGTCACGAGGTGGGTGTGACCACAGGAAGGAAGCGCCGTTGCGGCTGGTTGGATCTAGTCATCGTCAGATATGCTCATATGATTAATGGCTTCACAGCGTGAGTGACTTTAAGAAAATCACGAGGTCTTTTGTCTCTTTTTTTTTTTTTATAGCACATTTATGTTTCAAGGATGTTTTTTCCTGCCTGATCATAAAATGAGGAAAAAAAAAAAAAACATGTTCACCAGTGACGTGTTACTTTCCCTGCAGCATTGCTTTGACAAAACTTGACATTCTGGATGTGCTGGATGAAATCAAAGTTGGAGTTGCCTACAAGCTCAATGGAAAAAGAATTCCCCATTTTCCAGGTGATATAACAGAAGAAACCATGTGTAAAACTAGAAGAAGACAGTCACCACACCATAAATGCTTGATTTCTTTAGTCAAGACTATTGACTCTGAGAAATAAATTTAAATGTAGAAAAACAGCCGCATCTCATGAAGTGAGCTACACAGGAATCACAGTCTTTGTCTGTTAATAATCATTTTATTTTTAATAACAGCCAACATGGACGTTTTGCAAAAAGTTGAAGTCGAGTATGAGACCTTTCCTGGTTGGAAGACGGACACGTCTGCAGCCAGGAAGTGGAACGACCTCCCTCCCAAGGCCCAAAACTACATCCGCTTCATCGAGAACCACATCGGAGTTCCAAGTGAGTTTCACACAGAATAGGCATCAAACACCTATGGATTTGAACGGTTGAAAATATGTGGCAGCATTTGTCCTGAGAGGCTATACACACCAATGAGGAAACTAGTACCATGATATCTATTCAAATACCAGTAACAGCCTTTTTCATTTTCTCTCATCTGTCTAATCTTTCTCTGTTTCTTCCTCTCTCATCAGTTAAGTGGGTTGGTGTTGGAAAGTCCAGAGAGTGCATGATCCAGATGTTCTAAAGGGAAATCTTTGTCTCCCTTTGATGGAAGAATTGATCGTGGGGCATCTTTTCAACACCTTAAAATAATTTTCTCTTAATCAGTTAATAAATAATCTATTTAGCCTTTGAGCAGTGTTGGTTTTGTTTGTTTTGTTGCAGCTAAAATCTATTTTATTCTTCTTTTTATTTTCACTATTAGAGGATGTAAGTGAAGTACAAATGTCAATAAAAAAGCCATATCACCATTTGAACAGGCACCAATATTTTCAAATAAAAGTTACATGATAAACTGGGACTGTTTTTAATTATTTGGGACAGTTAACTTTACGATTTAAAAAAACACGTTGAATGTAATGATTCAAATAAATATATAACACAAAATGAGCACTTTTCATTCATGTCTGCTAATCTCACGTAATTGTAATTTCCCAGACTTCTCCACAGGCCTTGAACGCAGCATATTGCGGGAGAAGTTTAGTATTATTAAATGTCACATGACGGCAGAGCAGCGATCTGATTGGCTTCTATCTTTCACGTGACAATAAAGAAGGCGCCTGATTGGCTCCTCGCAGCTTCCCTTCCGTTTTTCCCGCAACAAACAAGTCTCGACGTGTTGGACCGTGCAACTTCAGCCCAGCTGCCGAAATGCCGAAGAGATCGTGTCCGTTCCCCGAGACTTTCTCCTCTCAGTACAAAGTGCACATACGACAACAGGAGCTGAACAACCTCGGCGTGTTTGGGAACAAGTACCGGCAGGAAATCTACGGTAAACACAACCTAGCATCGTGAAGTGTTTGTCAGCGTCGCCCCTTGTTTTTCTTGGTCTTGGTTCATCTTCAAAAATGCCCTCGATGTGTTGACAGCGACGGCTTTTAATGTTTTTGTTCGTGTTCACCAAACCATCGGTGGTGACAGAACACTCGCCGTGTCGTTACTTTGCCCTGTTGAACAAGCTTTTCGCGGCTAGTGACCTCTGAGCTAACACAATGCGGCGGAGAGTCACACGTACGTTTCTCTTTCTTTCTCCAGAGAAGACAAAGAACTTGCTCTTTAACGGAGCCAAAGCTGTGATGGACAGACTCTGGACAGGAGAGGAGAAGCCCGCGGAGCCGCAGTCACCGGGACCAGCTGAGACGCCCGCATGTGTCCAGCCCCTGCTGAGAGGACAGACTCTGATTGGACACGACGGGAGACTGACGAGAGGAAACGCTGCAGCAGGTGAGAACAGGCTGAAAGGCCTTACATGACAATAATTATCATGAGTAAAACAAGAACATTATCATCTGTATCCCCTACATTTGTACTCAGCTAGAGAAAAACCAAATAGTTTTGGGTTCTTTCTTGGCTGTTTCTTCTCAAAGAAGTATTGGGACTCACATCATGCAGGGAGATCCTTTGGAGTACGTGGGTCATCGTCTCCTAGCAAGATGCAATATTTCTACCACAGGTAGAAAACAGAAAACACTGGACCAAGAGGTTAATAATTGAACCCCTGCTTATTATATGATGCACACAAAGGAGTTTTCTCTCAAAACAGACATTTATTTCTCTGCTGAAATGAACATGTGACAACTGCAAGCTTTAAAAAAAAGTTTCATGGTTCACCGACCTTTAATGTTGAAAATGGTGCCTCTTTCATTTCCTCTCCCTTTGCACATGGCTGAATTTGCTCTGTGTAACTTTGGTGTGTGAGTACAGTCTCCAGTGAGAAGTGTGTGTCTGACTGACAGTCACAATGTTAATTGTCAGAATCGGGCTCAGCGTGTTCCCAGTGCTGAACTGTGGATCAGTTAAAAAGACTTAAGTCATTGAGTTCAACAGCTCTTCACTGAGACACTGAGCCCCACATAATATGTTGCCATGTGTGGCTGCAGAGGGCGTTGTGTACTCCTTATCCCGCAACAAAAAGTTTGTCTGTATTTTACCAGCAGATGTCAGCATTGGCAAAGGATAAGTGAAGCTTAAACTCAGTCGCTTTCCTACATGGCAATCGGTTGTGTCTAGGTGCACCAGCGGCCACTACAGGCTGCTGTGTATGTCAGAAGAGCCAAGGCTCCAGGACCCCGTGCTCCCAGTGTGACCGCTCAGTGTGTTCCTCCTGCACGCGACAATGCTCGGGCTGCTCCAGCCTCTGCTGCTCCGTCTGCACCATCATAGAGTAAGTCGTTTACGATTGCTTTGTTACTCCATTTACAAAAAAAAAAATCTATCTGTCATCTGCATCAATACTTCTGTGATATTTCCCTGAATAAGAAAACAACACAGCAAAGTCCTGCTTTTTATGAGAGGAATCTTATAAACCCGACAGGAAAATATTGAAATGAAATAGCATCAGTAGTTTCCTTTAAACTGAGAGAAATCTAAATTGAGGTTAATTTGTCTTAAGTTGGAAACAACTTACTTTGACAGAGACACAAGTATTTCATCTGTTTGAAACAATTTCCAAGTGTAAATTAAAAAAAATAGTTTTGGACGTTTAACATGTCGGATGAAGGGTGGGTTTCAGTTTAACCACTAGATGTCACTCAATCCAAACAACTGGTGTTTAAAGACTGAGAAACACTTGGTGAATGTGAAGTCATTGTGGACAGTGCAAAGGTCCAGCACCTCTGAATGGTTTTCTGTTAATGATCAATGATGATATAAAAACTAGTTCCTAATATTCGGTATCCCCCCCCCCACAGTTACAGCGGACAATATGATGAAGTACTCTGCTGCAGCTGCTCGACATGAAGGAGGATTAAAGGACTGACCAGGACTTTATGCTTGAATATGGATCTAATGTATATTTAGCGATGAGACAAGATTTTACTCAGACTGCCTTAAATACCTGTGGTATTTTTTTTTTAACAGTAATTGTATATGTTTGTATGTATTCCGTTTCAAAAGTAACTGAAATAAACTTGAAGAATTTTGTACGCAGTTGAATGTACTTTCTTTTGAGATCATTCTTAATCAGTTCATGTGTTTATGTAATCAGAATGTTTGCAGAGGCACAGGAACTTCATTTCATCAATATTACAAAACTACCAAATCCCCTGAAAGGCAACCGAGTTGTCTGTGCTGTCAACGCATCAGCAGATGGCAGCATACTTCAAGGACTAAGCCGTGTTCCTGTCCGACTGCACCCCCCCCCCCCCCCCCCCCCCCCCCCCCCCGGTCGGGCTAATTCACAGACCGCTGCTTTGTGCGTGGATGAACAGATTAATCTCGCCGTGCTGTGGAGGTACTCCTTCAACCTTTTACTTTAAAGTGGGAAAGTTTTGTCTCAGCTCGGCAATGATAATGAAATTCCAATCCAGCCTGCCTCGCGGTGACCTTGAGAAACTGCTATCAAATTTATTTATTAAAACAAGACGACCCAGAGGTTGAGCAGGACCGGGGCATTTGCAGCAGACAATTTGGCTACAATTATCCCCGCTGGACACGACCTTGAGGGTGTAGTCATCACTTTGTCTTGGCTGTGGCTCGTCACTGATGATGACGACTGCTTTCAGGGTCGGGTATTGTACGCTGTGAGTAATTGTTCCTGGTGGCACAAGTCCTCGGCTCTCTGCTTTATAGACAGCAGCCATGTGACATGCTATTATAGATATTAGCATGGATGAGTACACTTCCTGGAGCTTATTGCATATGCGCCTGTGAGCTGTTGAGTCACATCCCCGGCTCAGCGGGCCAGTTGTGGCTCTGTCGGTCTTTGGGGAGCTCTGCAGTTGGTGTCCGAGGGCACCACTTGATTTCTGCCTCGGCGAACAAGGCAGCTGCTGGCAAGCAAGGCGTCAAGTTGTCTGCGCGTTTCTTGATCAGGAATTAAGGAACTCGGAGGTGATCGTTAAACACTTGTGAGGAAGATACCGTTAAAAATGGCCAATTTGGCCTTTGGAGCCACTTCGAAAAGAGTTAGTGACTAAAGTCAATAGGTGATAACACAGAATTTGAATCTTAATGTATTTATTCTTTGAATCACTGTATCCTGGAAATGTCAGGGTTTTCATCATCCTAGTTATTAGCCTAACACCCCAGTTCATTTCAGCCATTCTCTGCTCTAGTGTGAAGCGGAGCATCCTTCAAGATCCTCAGCCTGAGGCAATAACTTTGTTGTTATGGTCTGAGTAACACTGTTGAGGAATTATGAGTCACAGAAAGCTCCAAATATTTGAGTCCTTCCCCCAACGATCAAACCATTCAACCAATTTCCTGCGAGCCATCGTTGCATCAGACCTCTCTTTATTACTCTTTGGAAAAGTAATTTACGGAATGTCAATGGAGGAAAGTCGGTGCAGGTCACAACCCCGAGAATCCCTTCTACATTCCTCCTCTATTCCTTCACCTTAATCAATCACGGCATTAAAGAGGCATGACTCCGTTGTCTTGACCCTCTCCTTTTTCTGAAAGCTAACCATCACACAGGGGACACTGCTGTATGTCATCCAAATTGTTCACTATATTAAATGTGGACTTATTAGAGTAAAGAATGCTGACGCTTGCACACACACTCTCTCTTAATAAGGATGTGATGTGTTTATGCACCTTCAGAAACAAGACAGCTGCAGCTGCCAAGGTTTTCACCACATCCCCATCCCTGACACCCAAAGAAGAGAAAGAGAGGAAAAAAAAAAAAAGGTCATGGCGTGCTTTCTCTCGCCCCCGCCCCATGAATGGGCCCTCCTCATCCTTCGCCCTGCTGCATGTATGGCCCTGCGTGTCTGCGAGGAGAAGGGGGCCACATAATCGCCCACGGCGCTCCAGACAGGACCAACTGCGGCCGGCCAGCGGGAGCACGTGGCTTTGTCTTTCACCCTTTCTTTTGGGGACCAGCTGTGGTCTGAGCGTGGCGAGCGTCAGGCCCAGTGATGCTGCTGCTATAAATATGCGTCAACGAGTGTGAGTAAGTGACAGCTGTACACTGGACCAAGGACACGCTGTCTTGGCGCTGTCAGGGCAAGCAGCTCCAAAAAAGGCAAACCCAGGGCACCAGTTGATACGTATTTATGCACATGTAGAAATTCATACACAGTCCAGATCAGGGTGGCAGGCTGGGATTAAAAGCGTAAATGTTGCTTTACATGTCTGATTTGTGAAAGCTGGCTGCAATGGACTCTGGCTGAGATTTATTTTTACTCCAGACTATTAGTTTATTCATTGACAATCCAATTATTGTTGTTTGTTCTGGGCAGCAGCGTTATTTTCTGAAAGTCACAAGAATGGCTCCTGCAAAATTAAGTGGATGATAAGGTATGCATGTGTTAATAGGGAGAAAAACTACCCCGCGTGTGTGTGCGTGCGCACGCATCGTCTGCGCACGGGGCGTGTGTGCGCGCGGCTGTGTTTGTGTGCCCTTTTCAAGTGTGACCACCTGTCTTTTGTTAAGAAATAAATAAATAAACACGGGCCACACCAGCTGTCCCTGGCAGTCCGTCCCTTCAGAGGTCAAGGGCTCCCACCGCTGGCCCTGTTGAGGTGGTGGACACTTACAACTTTCCTCTCAACTTCTCTCGAGTGCCTCTAAACGCCCACACGCACACACAAATCATTCAAAGCCAAAGGAGCCCGGCTTTGAGCCTCGGAAAAGGAATGTTTTATTACACCATCGAGCTACACTGCACATATCCCAGCTCGTCACCCTGCAGCTAAGCTCTATCACATGGCCCCAACTTTCCATGTGAAGGTTTTGATCCAAAGTTCACACACACACACACGCACACACACACACAGACAGCCCCTGGATCTGGTGAGGCAGATGTGAGATGTTGCTGTGGATGCGTACAGTGTGAGGAGTGAGTGGCCCTTATTTACTGTGGGTGAAGCCGCTGCCAGGACTGTTCGGGGTGTTTATGAATGATCTTGGGAGGACATTGTTTTCTTTATGTTGGAGCTGCCTGGCCAGCGCCACTGTGTCGTCTGTTTGTGCATAAAGTACGTGCTGGGGAGCCACGCCAGACAATGGCCTGGCTGAACTACTACCATGCACACAATGGAGTGGTGGGATGAGGCCGAGGTTTGGGGCCATGGTTTTGGGGGCTGTGGGGGTGGAGGTAGGATGGATGGGGGCAGGGGCAGTTGGATGTGGCCCATGTCTATATGGTGTTCCCAGAGTGGGTGAGCTGGGCCCTGGGGGGAGGGTGGTGGGAACCCGAGCACATCCCCATTGGGATCACGCCGCGGAGCAGCTGGATTTCTTTCATGGTGCAGCGGGGAAATAATTAAAAGTTCTCCCCATTGTAAATGTCCACTGAATTGGCATCGAGTGGACGGGCAGGTTTCTCACATGTTTCTATACGTACAGATAACACAAACCATTGCCTAGGTTGGTCGAAACAAGTTGAGTTTAAGTAATAATTACACCACAAAGGCAGCTGGCTGTATGAGCCCAGGTTTAGCTTTAGTACTGGCATCAGGTCTGGAACAATGGGAGCTCATCTTGAAATCACTCCGTCCTTGAGCTCAGTTTATGGTTTCAGAGGGATACGGCCTGCAAGACCAGCAGTATTATCACATTCTGTTGTCTCTGTACACATTGCAGTCTCTCTCTCTCTCTCTCTCTCTCTCTCTCACTCACACTTCTAAGTGTTTATGAGTAAGAGCCTGCTTCTCTTATACAGATCATCATGTTTGGGATTACATGTGAAAAAGTGCATGCACGTGAATGAATGAATGGAGTCCACACAAAGAAAGAAAGTTGTTCCATTTAATTCTATGCATAATCTTAATAAAGACCTAAATCAAGATTGTCACATTTCCACAGCACACACACACACACACACACACACACACAAGCACACTCCAAAAGCGCAAACAAAGAAAATGCACGTACAGTTATAGATCAAATTAAATTGCCTCAATATCTAAGCAATGTCAATTCTGCATAAAGATTGTCCTCTAATCTCTACACCACTAACACTGAAGCAATTGATTACTATAAAATATACCTTTCTTATTAAAAAAATTATATTAAAATCTAATGGCACTTCTACAAATTCTATTAAAAAGATTTTTCATTTTGACATTTAGAAGCTTTTTGTCTTTTTTTTAAACCCAAATTAAAAAGGAGACAGTCAAATGTTGCACAAGAAGCAAAATGCAATAATAAATATTTCTCATGATTATACACAATTTCACAGTTGTATCCTGCAGAGGACAAAATTCCAGTATTGGTAAAGTCTTTTTTTTTTTTTTTTTTTTTTACTTAAAAAGATCATACAGCATGAGTTTGGAGAACACAGCCCTCAGTCGAGAGGCATCATCTCCATAAAAGTCAACAATCAAAATCTCAGTGTTTCACATTCAACAGTGACATTAACTAAGGAACATAATGTTAGTTCCCACTAGGACTGGCTTCTAAAGAGCCAAAACACAAATGTTTGTCTTCAGTTTAACAAAAATCCCAAAACAGATTTAGTCACAGACAAAAAAAATTCGAAATAAATCTCAAAACTTTGATGTAATCTCTCTCAAGCAGCAAAAAACTTAATGGACTTCAAACCTTCAGTTTGTCAGGATTTACATTATTCCGATATGATAGATATGAAAAACAAGAGCCAACAGCTGTGAAGGGCTTCACATTAGTGGGCGAGCCACTGCAGCTGTGAACGTTGACATGGCCGTCGAGGGCAAAAATGTACAGTATTGAAAAAGGCCTTCCTTCTCCAGATGCAACACCTATCCCTGTGTCTACAAGGCACATGTGGTGATCATCCTGGAGGTATAAATAAAGACTGCAAAGAATAAAAAGGAAGAGTTTTTTTTTTTTTTTTTTACATGTCATTAGTTTGTCTGTTCATCTACCTCTGTACACACATACATTAGAGAATCAAGTGATTTTTATCTTGCACATCAGAAGAAAACAGTGACGATCTAAAGTTCCAGCGGTTGGATTGAAATATACATTATTAACACTATTGCGGCATCAAACGCTGACGAATAACCAAAGTGATGAAACTGTCTTTTGAGTAAACACGGGGAGCCAAATGACGAGCAATTCCCGCTCACTGCAGCTCTGTTGTTGAGTCAAAATCATAAACATTTAAAGTCTCTGCAACTTTTCTGAGAAAACGACACTCCGATATGACCCTGATAGATGTGCAGTCAAATCACCGTGGTACTTCTGCATGTAGGGGGAACAATGACGCGTTTATCTACTGCATGCTGAGACGGGGGGGTGGGGGGGGGGCTGTTCTTTGATGCCTCCAAACAATACACCTGTTTGCAGTTTCCTTGGTCTCCCTTTGCCAAATACATTTCTCACATTCCAAGGGCTCCATTCAATACAGAAAAGTGCAAAGAGAGACTCGCGCTGGCTTTCCTCCCCACAGCTCCGACAGAGAGATACAACAATGATCCCTTGAGAACTACCTGGGATTCGGTAGGGAGAGAGGTGGGGGTGGGACAATGCCGGTATTGTCTTGCTTCTATAGGTAGCCGATGCCGTATCAATGTGACTGTGCTTGCGAACCGCTGTTTCCTGTGACGGAACAGTAGTCAGAGCGCTTGCTGGCTGCCCTGATTTGTAGCGAGGCGGAGTCCAATCAAGTCTGTAAAATGGAGGAAAAAGAAACCAAACTCGCTCTGGAAGACGTGACACTGTGAAGAGGCGGGGGCCTCGATAAGACACCTGACTCCTTGATGCGTGATGTCACACGGAAAAACAAACAGTCGGATAAATAGAATATATATTTACATTAAATATACAAACAGTAAGAAATAGCAGCCTAGACAATAGTGTTGAAACTATATGCATGCTAAAAAAAACAAGTGCTTCTCTATGTTCCACGTGGCACGCCTTGAACACTCCACAGAGGTTTCTACATGGTGTATTAAAAATACAATTACAGTAACTTGATTTGCACAGAGAAAATGAACAGACAGCCCCCAAATACCAGTTAATGAGTACCAAGATCGCTATAGGCAAGACGTGGCGTCTCTCGAGCTCATAGAAACAAGAACTACACCTACAGTAAACCCTGAACCAAACTAATAAATAAAATTCTGATCAAGTCTTCTCAGGACAGATTAGACAAATAATCAGGAACATTTAGCGCCACACCTCCTGCCGGGAACGGACAGAAGAAAATCCACTTCCCCGCCGCTAAAGGCTCCAACTTCATCAGTAGTAACTTAGACACACGTACAGTAAGAATAAATGTGGAGAAAGAAAAGTTCGGCCGAATGGCACATCTCAGACGAACGTCCACCTGTCTCCTTCTTTCCCCTCCCTGCCAGCGGAGGGTTTGCCTCAAACCCCATATCAATGTGCCCTTCATATGCCATACCAGGAAGTAACAGGGTCATTTACCGGCAACTTTTAATTGAAGCGCCAATAAACATTTAACTGACAGGAGCTTGATAGACTTTCGTTACATTCTTGTAAAAAGCAAAAAGCTTTAAATTAAGGACACGCTTGGATCCTTCCAGAGCAGATGAGATTACCTCTGTTATAACCGAGATATGGAGTGTAATCCAGATTTGAAGGCATGATAACATATATACCATTCTTGTTTTCAGTAAGTACACTGGGCTGAGGACTGAGAAGGCACCAGTGTTGCAGGCATGAGCTCCTAATTAGTTCTCCATCCCTCCGCTGTTTTCTTTCTCAGCATTACCGTAAGGCCGTGTCATTGATATATGCTTGTTAACATTAGTAACTAAAAGAGCTGTTAACTCTCCCCAAGGCAAAAAAAAGAAACATGATGATATAATGGTCTGGGCCTCTTGTTCTAAACAGCATCAAACTGTAGTTGACTTCATTTCAACCAAACTGTGAACAATAATATTAATTATACTTCCAGTAGTCAGACTTCATTAGTTTTGCTGCCTTATGATAGTTAACTTGTTAGAGGACTAAACAAATCCCAAATAATAAATAATGATAATAATAATTAAAATAATAATAATAATAATAATAAATGAAGGAGCTTTGAAAGAAAAAAAAAATCAAATATTGCTACTCACGGACGGTTCTGATCTCCCATGTGCACGAATGTCTCACCTACTCTAACGATTGTATTAACATATGTTAGCATTACCCAGGGGGTGGAAACATAGGCTGCTTTTTTTTCCCTCTCTCTCAGTAAATAAACTCAACAGATTGACACAAACGGGGCAGTAACGAACAAGTGCATCGTCTGATTTGTTCGTCGTCGTCGCTCACGCAGATCCAGCTTGGATTTCACAGCACCCGTGCTAATCTGAGCGGCCTGTGCACCTTCCTCGCCGTCGGCACAGTAAGCAGCTCCAGTCCCAGAGGTTGCTACATCTTTTTTAAAACTTGAGAAATGCCGCATTGGGGTTAGAATCCAACAGATATGTCTCCGACAGACTGCCAGCATGTGTCCACTAACGGGAGAAAGGGTTCAGTAATTGTGTTCAGTGTACGATAAGACATTCCTGTCTTATGCCATGGCACCGGTGAGAGGGATTTTTTTTTTTTTTCTATCCAATGGCGAGAGTCTTGACAAGGCCACAGTGAAACTTCCTGATGTGGCGGTAGAGGTCCCCAGACTGGGTGAAGCGGCGCTCACACCACTTGCAGGCGTGAGGTTTCTCACGCGTGTGCACTACTGCATGCCGACTCAAGTTGTGAGAGTACTGGAAGCTCTTGCCACACTGGCCACAGGTGTATGGTTTCTCACCAGAGTGCGTGCGCTCGTGGCGCTTCAGGGTGTACATGCAGGAGAAGGTCTTGTTGCACTGCATGCAGGTGGGGACCGACCCGTCCGGGGACAGCTTGGAGCGCGCGCCTTCCTTCTCGCGGAAGTGCGAGCTGAGGTGCAGCTGCAGCACGTGGGGGCTGGGGAAGACTTTGCTGCAGAGGGGGCACACGCACACCTGTTGCCCCGGGGGCAGGAGCACGCCGCTGGAGGTGGAGATGTCTGAAGAGGCCAGGTCGTCCTCCTCCTCCTCCTCGCTGTCCCCCAGAAGCCTGCCCCTCCGCTCCTCCAGCGCCCTGCCCGGGGCGCCCTCCCTCCCTCCGCAGGCCTCCCCCTCCTCGTCCATCAGGTCCTCCTCCTGGGAGAGCAGGGCGGCCGTGGAGCCGTTGTTGCCTGGGAAGAGGGCAGCGAACCCTGTCACCACCGAGCTCCTGGCGCTATTCCCAAAGCGCTGGCTCTCAGGGCTCATCGGCTCACTGTCCTCCTGCTCTGACAGCAAGTCGTGTTCGTCTTTAACAAGTGGCTCAATGCCCTGCTGCTGGCTGTCGAGGGCCAGCTGTCCCGAGACGTAGGAGGGGTGTAAGGGATCTCTGCTAGACAGAGGCTTGAAAGACAAATCCAGTGCACAGTCCATGTCATCTGAAGCCCGGGACCTCTGGGACAGCAATACGGTGGAACTACTGACATCAGCTTTTGTTTTTCCAGCTGTTTGGACGCAGGGCTCGGCCTCTGCTGACACATAATTGACACTTACAAGGTCCGGGGACCTGCCAGAGTGACCGTTCGCCTTCTGCCTGCTCCGTGTAGACCTATCACAATCTGTGACAGCCAGCCTGAGTTCGCTGTTGTCCATGTCAAACTCTTCTGCCGGGGGGGCCCTGTGAAGCCCCAGAGACTGTGACTGGAGCTGTCGCCGGAGTAGCTGCTTACTGTGCAGCTCGCCATCCGAGGAATTTTCCCTGTCCAGGCAGCTGAGTCCCAAACCCTCGTCCAGGCACGAAAGTTCCTTATCCTTGAGCTTGCCTTTGCACACTTTCACTATATCATACATGTGGAGGTAGCTGGCCGCCGCCAGGACATCCTCCACTGGCAGAGAGCTGAACTCCAGCTTCCCCTCATACATAAATTCAAGGAGCAGACTGAAAGCAGGGGCTGTCACAATGTCACTGTTGAGATGCACAACGTCCCTTTTGTCTAGCTGGTCCCTGTAGAAGAGATGGAAGTACATGCTGCAGGAGGCCAGCACGGCTCTGTGCGCCCTGAATCGAGCCTCGCCGACTAGAACAGTGCAGTCACAGAGGAAACCTTGGTGACGCTGCTGACTCAGACACTGCAGCAACTGGCGGCTATGGTCTGGGAACTCCATTCTTCCTTCATAACCTGGTGGAAACAGGAAAAACAGGATGGTGGATCAACGAAATGCAGCCGATCAAAGGAGCCTCGCGCACCGGACACGAAAACCAGCTCGAAGTGTACAAACTGAGAAATGGACTTCTTCTTTAAAAAAGTACCGGAAAACACAGAGTATGTGCTTTAAAACACAACCGAAAAGTTGATCCAGACATATTGGATAAAATGTCTGCATCAATAACTTTATCCGACTTGAGACCCCCCCCCCCCCTTACACACA
>JAFBJW010007502.1:7718731-7743731 GCA_016785235.1 Pseudorhombus dupliciocellatus
CCCCCCCCCCCCCCCCCCCCCCACCACCACCACCACCACCACCCCACCCCTCTCTGTCTCGCGGCTGCTCCGCTGCAGGACACATGGAAAGCATCAGGTTTGGTCAGAGGAGGTTCCAGGTCGTCTTAACGTTGGATGATGTACTTTTTAAATAATATTGAGAGAGTAAATGTGTCCTGTTCGCAGGCAGGGTTCTGGGTGTTAATGCAGGAGGGCGTGATGTCATCTGATGCTGCTGAGCATGAACCATTGATTTCATATTTCCCTCCGTTTCTGTCTGTTCCAGTGTCGCTCGCTCGCTCACTGCCCTGCCTGTGTCTTCCTCTCCTCTCTGGCCTCCATGGCTGCCAGGACTCCCCTCATCTGGACAACTCTGGAATTACAGGCTTTGGTCAGCACGCTCTCTCCCACCTCTGAATTGCACGCTATGTGTTGGAGGTAGGTGATGTTTCCTTGTTAGCGATTGTTTTATACAACCCGAGATATAAGCTATTGAAAAGCACCTAACGAATCTTGGATTGAGGACATTTGTTCATTTCCTTAGATGAATTAAATAGTTTTCATGCGCACTATCTAAACATGTCAGTCAATCTTTCCCTTTGGTACGTCTGTGTATGTTTTCAAATACACAAGTTTTATTAAAATTCAATTTTGCTCATGTAGCCTATTGAGAAAAATACTTTTTTTACCTACACTCATGTGAAGGTTTGATAGATCACAACTGAAACAATGGGCAAAGTATTTCTCTTATGACCAAGACATAGTTTTATTTCAGTTGTTTTAATGGCATCCGAAGCAAAAATGCACCTTGCAGCAGATTCGTTTTTCTGCACGTCAGAACAAAATAAACACAATTAATCCCGCGGTGGATTGCCTTTGCTGTGCGGGTGCACACCTATTCTGCTCTATGTTTAATTTGGTCAACATGAACTGTATTTTAAATTAATATGGTTTAATTGCAGGATTAAGGGAACATAGAATAATTAATTCTGAATAATCCACGGGGTTATTAAGAGACCAAAGAGCCGTTATCGATTCTGTGCATGTCAGGTGAGATTTAGCAACTGTCTCCTCGGGTTCGTCATGTGTGACCAAACAGCAACACTGTCTGAACGGTTCCCCTCATTCTCCGGGATGCAAAGTGTATTCACACAATATGAGCCCACATAAATACACTGCAGCACAAACACAACACAGCAGTATTTCTGTTTAATGCAAAAGAGGGTGATTCACTAATTACTGACGTTTTGGCGTGTTCTTCTTTTATCCATCGAGGTGCAGGTTGGTCAGGTCACCTCTGAACCATATGTTTCTGATCACATCTAACACGATGCCTCATTATTTACTCTGATCAGGACTTGTTTATTCAGCCTTTTCATTTCATGTTTATGTTCTGGTTGTGTCTGTAAAGGTGTTACAGCTATGGTTAAATATTAAAGCTGAGAGAAGTGATTTTATTTCCCTCTTTTTCATTAATAATATTTTTTCCTTCACCCCAAATTCTCTACAGTTAATTTGAATGCATGGATTATGTATATATTTTTTTCATCTGAATAATTGCATTCTCTGAGTTCAACCACAGCAAACTTCAAGTATTTACAATTTTACAAAAAATATACTTATAAAATATCCTTAATATACTTATTGAACTTGTTTTAATATTAAAGAATGGTTACTTCTATAACCTCAGATACTTATTTGTATTGAAGCAAGGGAAATTAAAGGTGTTTAATTTCGTTTGGTCTGTAGCAGACAAAATGTTTTAAATGAATAGTTTACTCATATGAGAAAATAATTGTATACTTTCAAATAAATAGACAGAGGTCCTATACTCACTTTTAACATCACACACATGCACGCAAGCGCGCGATCGACACCTGACACTCGCAAGGTGCAACGACCCCCGTCGGTAAATATTGATGTTGGTTTTAAGTGTCATCACGGGACTCACTTCCTCAAGTGTGATTAGTCTTTAAAGACTCGGGGACAATTTAAAGGCTCGATTTCTCATCGTGTGTATTTGTGTGTGTGTGTTTGCTGGAAATGATTATTCCAGTGATGCCTCTGGAGGAATTACTGATATGGCTGGAATCAATACATGATTGTGTGTGGGGTTGTGTTACTGATAGAACCACTGGCTTCTTGGACTGTTTAAATTTAATTTGTAAAATACGCAGTAGCAGAAAGTCCCCTGTGTGTGCAGTTTGTGATGTCAGAGCTCAGTGTAGATATTGTAACACAAGGTCTAGATCTGCATGCGTTTAGAACCTGGACCAAAGTGTCTCTATAAAGTAATTTAATCTTGCTGCTGTAATCCAAATAAATGCAATCATTAAAAGTATGCAGCAGCAATTGCCCATGATAGAATTTCTTTTTGTTTATTCTAATGAAACTCATGAATAAAATCTTAGAGAGGAGGAGGTCGGTCAGTGTAAAATCCACTTCAACCTAGCACACACACACACACACACACACACACACAACCTCTACAAAAAGGGGTTTGTGCGCTCCTATCTGATCTGGAGGTGGTGATGTGTAGCCTCTTTGTGCTCCTGCTGCTGAGGTTCTGCTAAAAAAGGAGGCTTGGGTTCCTGGGAGCTCGGTTCTTTTATAGCGACAGGAGCTGCTCTGAGCTACTGAACACGCCTAATGAGGGCGTACAGCCGAGCTGTGTGAGACATGCCAGTTTTTTACCAGGCAGGGTAATAGCTTGTGACCTTCACTGAACACACCTCATGTGTCTTCATGCACTGAGCATGCACCTCGTATTGTTGCAGTGAGGGAGACACATGAGGGTTTTGTTTGTTTCTTTTTTGAGGACAGGACAAATATTCTAAATATTCAACAGATTTTTTTGTAAATACATGATTGGATTTTTCTTAAAAAAAAAAAAATTAAGGCTGGCCAAATGTTACAGTTCATATTAACATCTATTACTCCATCATTTCTCCATTACCATAGCACGTCATCCGACAAAAAAAACCTACTGGTTTCACTTTGTTTCAGATTCATTCCATTGAAAGTCCTTGGGAACTCATGACACATTTGTTGTGTGTTGGGGATGAGTCTGGTTTGAATTTAAAGTGGAAACGTGTTTTGGAAAACAAAACAAACTGTTTTCTTTCTGCTGCTGTGACTCAAGAAACTGTCATCGCAAAATGTGAGCAGCAAACGTGTGTGTAAGGATTCACAGTCTCGTCTCTGAGGTGGCATTATACGGATTAAGGGTTTATTCTACTGAAGCAGACTCCCTGTGAACTCACAATGCAGTTTGTGTTTGTTTTTTTGTTTTTGGAGACACTCACACCCGGTCAAATACATGTGGATCCTTATCTGTGTTGGCACCAAATTGAATCTGTTCATAGATATGAGCACTGTACACATTTATTCTATTATGTGTCTGTGTTGTTTCTGGACAAAAATGTTAAAGAAAGCCTTATCAAAATAAATGAAAATAAATCTCTGGATATGTAGCATATATTTTGGGAGCTGAATAAGAGGCTGCACTTATCACAATGAACTTCATTGGGATCAAACCTATGACATCGTAGCCGAGATAGTAACATTACCTGCAGTGCGATGAAAACCTCCTCTAGAAGAAGTCGAAGCATCTGCTATGTTAAGCTTCTGCTATCAGACCAATAGATTCAAAGTGTGACCAATCTCTTTATCGGACATGGATTGAATTCACCACCGTTTAGATAAAGATCCAGAGGTCAGAACGTGATGCATGTTACACTGCAGTGAAACATGATGGTATAATACTCCCTGCAGATGAGGATCTAGCTGCAAAATGGTGTGGATCGTTGCAAAAGTCTAAAAACAATTATCTCTCTAATCAGCTATGGCCAAACTATGGAATGACAATGACGTCTCAAACACCATTCTTTTATGTTGTTTACTTTGTAAATTGTGTTGTGCCTTAGTTTTTATTTTGTAAAGATCAATACAGTTCAAATGACATTGCATTATCGTGAAGGAGTGAGGAAGTGTGGGGTAGAGCTCCCCCTCTGGCAGTAAACAGAATAGGTCTGAATGCTGATGACGGGAGTATACGTGTTTTTAATCACATAGATATATATCATATGTGCTGCTACAGTTTAATCACTGTTTTAAACCTATCCATCACCAGTCATGAGTGTTGGGGCTCCTGATGACATCATAAAGTCATTGTGTGTGGTTGGTTAATCATTTGAGGGCATGGGATGCTCACGGTCATAACTGGCCTTTTATTAAACGCTCGGTGGTTGTTTGTAAGCGAGGTGTGTCGCTGAGCTGTGTCTGTTGTCAATAAAGAGGAGAAACCTAAATTACTTTCGGAGCACTTCAGACTCCGTCCACAGCTGCCGCGGAGTCCACCCGCCCCACTTGGAAATCAACCCAGAGAGTTGAAAACAGCGGGTCACGTGGAAATTGACTCTGACCTTGTATTTTTCAATTTCCCAATTCTGCTGTTATGTTTATGATTAACTTTTGACTCTGACTCTGGGTTCTCTCCCATTCACTAATTGCCTCGTCTCCCGGATTAAACCTTGATTAGCTTTTAATGACTTAGAGCTTTGAGGCACCTGTGATAATAATGATAACCAGCGATTTCTGAGAACCATCCACTTTAGGCTGCAAATCCTGTCGTGTGCCATGAATTGCAGTTGTGGTGCAGTCCGCTGCATCTAAGAATGCCAGAGCCGCGATGGAAAATTCTGCGCGGGGGACGTTCAAGGCCATCAATTGGAGGCGGTGTGATATCGTTTTCCGCCAAACCAGAAATCAAGGCCTGGGACAGGCCTTTCTTATGTCAGGGATAGGGGTGCTGTATGTTTTCTGACAGTTGTTCCTTTTAAGATTAATGGGCTTATGAAAACCGTGTGTCTTCCTCCAGGAGCCAAGCTCAATATCAGTCAATGTTACCAGCATTATCCTGCCGTCCTGACAAAGGATTCCCAAAGACGGATTGAGTATTGGTGTCACAACAAGGGGGAAATCATGATTGGTGTTTTCATGTGTGTGTTCACGAAGAGGACAAGGAGGACTTCTGGCTTACGGGTCAAATCCCCTGCAAGCTAATTAATTGTTGCGTGATAAATGATAATAACGTGGCTGAAATATAAGGTCATGGGTTTAGACAGCGGGAGGTGCTGGGATCTATCCTCGTGCTTGTATCAGTGCACTGACCTCACTGAACCACAGCCAGATGCTCATAAATACATTCCCTTATTTCTACCCTTGTGTGGATGCCAGTTGGGCCGGGAAGTGGGTTTGTTTTGGGTGTTCTCGGTATATTCCAGCCAGCACCGCACTTTCACGTGTCTCACAAGTGAGAGACGTGCCGAGTCTCCTGAAACGCATTTATGTATTCCTGCCTGTGGTCGTCTGTCACGGCGGTGATCTGTTGAAAGCTGCACAGCTCCGGCCCAGTGTGCTGCACAATGGGGACTTGTTTGTCCCGATACCCCGGGATTAATCAAGTGGACGTCTCCCCCTCGGTGAATTGTATTGCCTTACAGTGGGAGTCCAGAGTCCAGAGTGTAAACGTGAAAACCGAGTCAGGGCTGCGTCCACCGGTGTCAGAAACTCAGCCCACATGATTATTTTTCGGTCACATCTGCACACATTCCCTTTCAGCTTTCAAAAATATGCATGTGTGTCTTGCAGTGTGCGGATACTCCGTGTCTCTCATCGGCTTTCTGTTTTTAGTAAGAATAAGCAAACGGCCTTTTTTCAAAGCTAATTTACACGTTAATCACGGCGAGCACAAATCGGGCTTGAAGCATCGCGTCGAGATGTTTTCAACCTGCAGCAAAAGAATGGCCGACCTCAGCTCACTCACACTGGTGGTGAAATGTCTGACATGTTTGCGCTGAGTAGGGACAGACAGGCCTGCAACCAAGCCTGGACTTGCAGGCCAAGAAAAAGCCCCTCATAGTTCCCCCATTTTTCCTCAGCACGTCCTGAATGAATGCACTGCCTCACGTATAGGCTGTGAGTCACGGGGTGTAAAATCATGGAAACAGGAAAGTAGTGGAACAATCTGAAACTGTTGCTGTGAGCGTTCTAATGTTGATACGTGGAATAAAATAAAAGGAAAAGCCTTGTACACAACAGACAGGTGAATGTCTAACTGAAAGGAGACGCATCGGGCTGTACTCGTGAGTGTGTGCGTGTTAAAACATGGAGAATGAACTTGAAGTGACTGTTCACTCTAAGTTTCCTGTCTTTTGTCATCGTAATTGTCGAGCGTATCTGGTTTCATTGAATGCGGCACAGATGCATGTGACAGATGTGTCAGTGAGGCCTCTTCTGCAGTTCTTCCTCTTTGTGTTTTGTCTTTTTGTTTTTAACTACTATTCAATGATTACAACCATGCCACTTTATTTAATACCAGATTCCGATCATTTGACTTTTTTCTGCTTGTTAATTATTTTCAATAAACTCAGAAGGACACGATAACTTTGTGTTGTTATACAACGCACGCATTCATTATATCTTTTGGAATGGAGATTTGCACAGTTCAACTGGTCTCTACTTATCCCTTTATTATTTGATTTTAGTTTTTTTAATCACAGTGTCATTTAAACAGCCTCCTTAATGAAATATTACCCTCGGAGGACTCGCTCTGCTGTGGAAACAGAAACTATAAACACTTTGTAGTTACAGTTACATTAGATCGTGATTCATGTCAGATATTGTTGACATTCGGTCTAATGATGATGGCGTGTGCGGCCGAGCCCACATGTGATGATGTTATTTGTAGGAACAGCTTTGGAAAAAAGTGAGACGACAAACCATGATGGCTCAATGTCCCTGTTGATGTAACCATATTTGAATTGTGTACACCCATATTATATCTAATTATGTGTTTGGTCAAAGGTCCCGGCGAGCGGCCTGGACAACTCATGGTGTTGTGGGATGTCAAGGAGAGCTTGCCTTCATCCGGCATAATTAGAGGACGTCCGCTGAAAGTTTGCAGCATGAGGAAATTATTTTTCCTCCACCTTGTTGCGACTATCCTTTCATTAACTCCTCTCGCCGACAACAATTTGTCCAGGGTGATGAATTAAGTATCATTTCATGCTGTTTAGTGTTATTGTAGCAGGTTTCGGTTAGATATGACAATGGAAACCCTGAAGGGGGGGGGGTTTGTTGTCAGAAACTGTGCAGATAAATCAAAGCTCCTCCGGTCTAATTCAAGGTGCAATTATCTCCATATTTGAATTGTGTACACCCATATTATATCTAATTATGTGTTTGGTCAAAGGTCCCGGCGAGCGGCCTGGACGACTCATGGTGTTGTGGGATGTCAAGGAGAGCTTGCCTTCATCCGGCGTAATTAGAGGACGTCCGCTGAAAGTTTGCAGCATGAGGAAATTATTTTTCCTCCACCTTGTTGCGACTATCCTTTCATTAACTCCTCTCGCCGACAACAATTTGTCCAGGGTGATGAATTAAGTATCATTTCATGCTGTTTAGTGTTATTGTAGCAGGTTTCGGTTAGATATGACAATGGAAACCCTGAAGGGGGGGGGGTTTGTTGTCAGAAACTGTGCAGATAAATCAAAGCTCCTCCGGTCTAATTCAAGGTGCAATTATCTCAAAGGAGAGGCTTTTGTGGAGGTTTTAAAGTGAGCCCATATGCTGCAGACCACAACCTGCTGCCACATCTCCAAAACATCTACAGAGATGGAGCTCGAGTGTTTCCTCCTTCAGACAAAAAAAAAACGCACATCTTGTCCAAGACAGAGAACCAATTACAACATCAAATAGTAAGAGTGTGGCACACATCCCAGGAACAGAGAGTTGAGTCTTTCCTTGGCAGCGAGCGGTGGTACTGGCTGAGAGCCCCCCCTCCCTCAGAGACGAGGATTTCCCCCCATAACACAGGGTTCAGGGGATGGATCCTAGTGCACTGACAGTCCTGCTCTTTGTCACTGAGATGACAACTGTGACGGCAACACATGCTTTCTGTCATTCCTGTTATATGAACAGAACACAAATTAGTGGAGCTTTTTTTTTTTTTTTTTCGCTCCCTCTTTAGTTGAGATTTCCAGATGAGTGACATCATATTTTGGCTAAACCTTTTACATTCCTGATAGATGTATATATGAGAACAAATTAACCTGCAGCTAGAGATGACCTGGCGATTGCGTCACAGAAATGGATTTGCATTTGAGATCAGTCCATCGATATTTTTACAATGCAACCTCAAGCACAGTCGTAGAAAGAGCATTGTGAATGTTAGAGGTCACTGTTGTGTGCCCCCCCCCAATTCCTGTGTTCTCTTCTGGGTGAGGCAGATGGCCGCCTGCATTGAGTCCAAATGTTTTTTCTCCATAGTTGCCAAGGTGCCTGCTTACTGCAGAAACTGTTGGGTTTCTTTGTAAGGTCTCTGTGTAGTGCCTTGAGAAAAAATGTCTGTTATCACTTGGGGCAATACACATATAATTGAATAGAATTGAATTATGCATTTTCACTTTAATTAGTCACTTCTCAATAAGACAAAACACAAAATAATCTTAAATTCAAAGGTGCTGGTAACAGCGATCCTGATTTTCAAGCAGACATAATCCACCTCCAGCTTCAGTGTCATAACTTTACACTAGGGTGTGAAGTGCTAATGCTGGGGGGGGCGGGGGGGGTTAAGCTGTGTCAGTGGTGCTCCTGCAGCAGCGCTGTGACCTGTCAACACTGAGGGAACCGCCTGAAAGTGATACCCACTCTGAGGGAGAGCGTTTTGACTAATCCAAGCGAGACGTTATTAGCATTCTGGAGCTAAAATGTTTGAGTTAAAGCTAAAACTGCATTTGTCACTGTCTCTTTGTCTTCAGATGATTCATTCTCTCACACACTCACCCTCGTTTTCTGAACTTGAGCTGGGACAAGTGCGAACAGGTCCCAGAGGACGGGTTTGATGGGCGACTTTTAATAGTTTCTGTTCTCAGCATGCACATGAGGGAAAGAGGGACAGCCGTTTGTCCACCTGAATGGGGGAAAAAGTCAAATAATAAATAATTGCTCTTTAAATACATTTAATGGACGACTGTTGTTTTAACATTTACTGAGCACTTGTGAAGTCTGGACCAATACTGAAACCAATTGTGTGCCCTGAACTTTCATACACACAAACATTCCTACCACCCCTCACCTCTGGGTCATATCATGTTCTCAGGGCGAAGGCAGATAGCAGCGATAGCATCGACAAGATGGTGCAAAGTGATGACACGTTTGCAGAATCAGCCTGCCTAACGATGCGTGGGGGTGAACTCAAACACGTAGCCCGGCCGCTCACGTCATCGCCGCTAAGTGTTGCTGAGGCCGAGGCGTATGGTTACATGTTTTTTCTTGAGAAAAATTACAATAGGCAGACTGAAGTGTTGGGAGGCAGAGTTGCACTGGAGCAGCAACATTTCACTGATTGAGTTAAACCTCAACAGATGGAGCCAAAGAGCTTTTTTTCTATTGAAGTGAGTTATGTGAGAATGTAAGTGGAGTGAGAGGAGCTCTCAGGCAGATGAAGAAGTAGCTCATATTGTTTTTCCTGTTCGCTGGACGATGGATCACAAGTCAATTCACTATCTGTGTGGCCTTTGAACTAGTTATGGTAGTTGTGCAGCAGAGCTACCAAGACCGAGACTGTCAGTTGTCTTTACTCCCACGTAACCAAATAGTTTGAGCTCAGATTTGGCCCACACTGACATGCAGGCCCACATTCCGCTGGAATTATGAAAATTGGCTGCTCCTCTTCCATTTGCCAGGCTTCAAATAAACCATTGCAATTCCAGATATATACACACACAGTATACCAAAGGTGGTGATACTTAGGTTATTAACTATTTGCCAAACACAGGCCACTTTAGATTCACATCTAAATTACATCTTGCCCAGACCATCGCATGTTTGCCAGAAAAAGCCTGACATTTGTTTTGGGATCTTTGTGCTGGATCTGCAAGTGCTCACATCTATTTTGTCTGGGTCAGAGGACCAGAAGTGCGGCATCACTACCTGAGGTAGAGGACAGTTCCTCCTTTTCCTTTAAAGATTCCAACTTATATTTAGCTCCTCTTATTCATTTACCAAACTCAGACTTCAACTAAACCCACGACATCCACCCATTACCTACGGACTCAAAGATTTGTTCACGTCTCTTCTTTAGTGACACAATTCACGATTGGGTTGTGGCTGTACATGGACTCCCTCTGGAGGTGGCTTACAAGTTTGGCTTCATTATACAAGTTGTGGTCTGAGGCTCCCCATGCACAAACCTCTGAGGCCAAAGAACCATGTCAACTAGAAGGTATTTGATTTCACACAGCTTTGACAGGCATGTTTGGATTTTGCATATGATGACAAACTAGTTGTCTTCTATTAAAAAAAAAAAAAAAAAGCCAGGTCAGCATCTGTCCTGCTTCCCGATATTCACTTTATTCCCTCCTGTAATGTTCCTGCCCAGTACCTCAGAGTTATGTAGTGCAGTTCCACACACCCAGCGGGCGCTGTGGAAATGACAGACTTGCTTTTTTTCCTGCAGTACCTGTCCTCTACGAGTAATTCTATATCTTAAAATACTTTAGGTGTGAAGTTTTGATTTTTAAGTTTTGCTGACAAAGATGTTCTGGGGCGAAAGTGTGACAAGTCTTTTATGTTTCTTGCGCAATTTGTTTTCATTTTCCAGAATGTTCGTGCCTCTTCACGTGACACACACAGATAAACGGTGAAGTGTTATGAAAGACACACAGAGAGAGATAGATAAAGAGGCGGGGAGGGAAGAGGGGGAAAGAGGGCATGACCAAGCTTTGTTGCCAGATTGACAGAACAGAGACCTTGGAGTGAACTGCTTCTTTTTTGAGGGAGTTTATGTATAAACACCTTCAACATGCAGGTGGAAATACGGGCCAGTGGGGGTAAATACATACATAAATAACCCTGGTCTGAGGATCTGAGCATTTAGCAAACAATGGAATGTTTGGATAAACTTGGACTTGCACGCTCAGGAGTTAAAAAAAAAGAAAAAAAAGTTCTTTACTCACCTGGTGCAGACACACCACCATCTGGTCTGAAGTTGGAAGTTGCTCACTTGAAGAACAACTGGGATTATAGATATTTTTGATTCTGATTTTGACACTTTGAGCTGTGAATCTCAGCAGTCAGTTTATTCTGTTGGAAATGAGGCAGGGAAAAAAAGATTTCATAACGGCTTGGATCTCATTTTTGTTCAATTTTTTTTTAAATAGTCATGTCCTGGGGGCAAAATTCATTTTAGAAGTTAAGTGCTGGTCACTTCATATCCTCTAGTGACAGTTCAATACATCATCCACTAGATGGCAGCATAGGCTCACAGAAAAGGATGTGCCTCTGATAGCAAGTCTCCTGCAGTGGAGCCTTTTGACCTGTTCTTTTCAACTTTTTTTTATTATCTAAATTTAATTACATTTGCATACCCTTTAAATGTCTTTCTTTGTGCAATTCCCCTAAAACCAGAACAAAAAATACGTCAGGATGATAACTCCAAAGCATGAACTTATCATAAGTAAAGGAGCATGGTCTGGGATCCTGCCAGTGGGTGGCAGTCTTTACCCACAATTCTCAGAGTGGGTTTAAAGTCTTTTATCACCATCTCTTTATGGGATGAGAAATGAGGAAGTAATGGCTGAAAACAGCAGGCATCTTGTCTTGAGCTCTATACTGCGATAGTTACCACTTTTATGATTTTGTTATTGTCCGTTACCTTTTGTCCACTGCCCTTTATTTCTCCCCTTCTGTGCGTGTTTGTGTGGTTGAAAAACAGTGGGTGTGGAACATATAATAGCACGAAGTTTATGTTTAATTTCTGAACCTTTCAGATTGTGCGGTGTTTGTTGTTTTGACTTTCTGCAACTTGGAATGCAGCAGTCACGGAGACGTCTCCCACGGCCAAGGTCCTCCTCTGATTAGAATATGATTCCAGTGATGAAAAAAAAAGTGACCTCACACTGTCACTGTTAATCACTACACCTCCTTTCATGGAGAGACCACACATCCAGCTGAGTTCAGGGAATGCAATATTTCCATTATGAGCGTCCGCACATACAGAACTGCACTGAGAAGTTGAAAAGACACCTCTGATTGATGTGACACAGAATGCGAGAGAGAGAAGAAAAAAAAAGAAAACACACTGACGGCTTAGACCACATTCCTCATCGGGGTTCAGCAGTGTCAGCTTCCTTTTCTCTCCATCCTTCATCCGCTCAGCCCTGTCCCCTCCACGATGAAAGTCGAACAAATCTGCTGACATTGATCCTGTCTCCTCGGCTGGCCTAATTTCATTTCAGCCTGAGAGACACGGCTATCTCCACAGATCTTGACAGACAATTGTATTTACTATTTTCTTTTCACAGGCCAATAAAGGGGGAGCAGTTATTGCATCAGATTATAAGAAAAAACGTTTAATGATTCCAATTTATAACTCTAGACTGAATAATGATACAGTTAAGAGCTGACAGGCCGTGATAAATGAAGGCTCATATAAAACATATTTAGTGTGAAGAATGGCTGAGATGAATTGCACAGTGATACAAACTCATGATAAAGAACAGTAAGAGCCACTAGAAGACTTAATAATGTGCTATTCATTTTGAAGTGATTTTGCTGGTTAATAAAAGAGCACAAATTAAAAATATATTTATTGTAGAAAGACGTCGGGGAATATTGCCCCGTGTCTCCAAAAGCACCCACCCTCGCCCAATCTTATCGCCTGCCATCTCTCTAGATTGAGCCTATCAGGTCCTCACTCTTGCTCTCTCCATCACTGCAGACTCTCTGTGCATTTTGTTGTCTGTAAATTGCTTGATCTAGTGCATTTATTAATGCATTTATCACTAGCTGGTTCTCCGAAGGGCTCACAGCACCGCTGCTGCTCCTGTTTGCACTGCAGCTCTGAAATGTCTTTCAAAGAAAATCACCCATAACACTGTCGGCTAAACCAAAGCTAGATTGTCTGCAGCGGCCCTATATGTCAGTGAGGTCCATTGTGTGGAGATAAGCCATTTTGTAAGTGAATACGGTGGAAGTCTCATACGCATTCCTCATTCTCGCAGCATCCTTGAAATGCAGTGGTGAAAACACAACGTATGTATACGTATAGTTTTTTAAGGGAAGGACCACTGTGCATTCACCATCAGTGAATGTGGCGACACATCTTGGTCAAGTGGTGAACCTTTTAAAATCATGGTCAAGGACCTGAGTCTATATGCTGGTAATGGACCAGAGAATGTGTAATATCTGTTGAGCTCTTTTCATCGAGACATAGGCCATTGAATTTAACAGAATCAATGTCTAATGCAGTTTCTATGAATTGGGAAGCCACTCTAATGTCACCAGTGCTTTTATTGGAAAGAGTTAAACAGGTGTTTTGTATTATTGCTATTGAAAGGGAGGCCGCAGTAATCCTTTTTATTGGCCGCGTGAAGAACTGTAAATGTGATATATCCGGGAGGTTTAAAGGCACAAAGAATCCGATTTATTTTATTATTTTTATCTGCAACCGAGTGGAGACAATGGCTGCCTCCATTCTCAGGTGGCTCAGTAGACACGCAGGCTCTGACACTAACCACTGGCCCTTGTTTAGGGGGGACGCACATGGAGAGCAAGGCAGCGACAGCATCGCCCGTCCATCCGTTCATCCATCTTTCTTGACAAACATGTGAATTTGAATGATAAAAGTGCGGCGCTAATGAGAAAATGTAAATTGAGACCAAGGACAGGCACACACTGCCTTCATTTGGTGGAAAAGAAATGAGGAGCGAGCTAAATTATCCCTGGATCATGTTTGGGCTGACACCTGGGAGACCGATGAAGTAGAGGCCATTGTTTTTTTCCTGAGTGCAGATAGAGAGGGGGCAGAGGACGGTGAGACGTACCAGAATAGGTGACCACCCCCTCCACACTGAGCTTTATTTGTATCCGGAAGAAGTGCTTGGTCAAACAGGGCTTGAAAAGCAGTCGTGCTATACATAAGCTCTCTTTTTTCACCCTGACACAGACCTTGCACTCACATGTGAATATTATTGAAAAGACCATTGAGGACAGTAGTAATAGTTTAGGCATGTGGGACATTGACGTTCAACCTGTTGTGATCACAGTATCTCATCCTTAAGGTTACAAGGTTTGTGTGTAGTTTTGGAGTATAATGATTCCCAGGTATTCTAACACGTCATGGAAATAATGGCGAAGCCATATATTGACCACAGAAATAATTCTATTTATTTAGCTCTACATGTACAAACTCTGGGAATGGACGTGTGGACACATTGATAGTATGGCTCAAACATGGCCATGTCCTTTTGTTGGTTGGTCCATGACTTTGGTTTGTGGTCATATGGACATGATATTATTTATGGAATGATCCCTCTCAACTTTTGATAAAGCATATTCATCATTCAACAGTGATCTCTAGTTTTTGGGTTGGGTGATTTTAGTTATTTATTATAAAAAATGGAATGTGTTTTTATCAGAAGAATCTATTTGGTGAAAGAAGAAAACAAGTGGTTTCATTTCCTACCTCCCTTTCAGTGCTAGATACTGAATCTTGACCATTTATCATGCAATATATAATATTTTATTTTATTTTAAAAAATACATTGACAACACGATTAAAAATCCAAATAATTTGTTCGGGAAACCACTCAGAGGGTTGAGCGGTAGACATTGGATGGAAGTGAGTCCTGAGGGAAGCAAAGCAAACCAGACAGGGGCCAATAAAGCTGCAGCCCCTTCCCCTCAACAGCCCCCTCCTTGAGATGCAGATCATCCGTGATCACCTGTTAGCCCCTGACACATGGGGAGGGCTAAGCTCTCCTCGACCTCTCAGACTCAGCCTAGCAACACCCTGTGTCCTTACCCCTGCGGACACCCACACAGTCTCTCTTGCTCTTCTTCAACCCCCCCTCCTCCCCAAGGCCTCCCACCCAGACCCTCAGTCCTCAGTGAAGACCCCAGGCCAATGGTGAACAAGGGGGCTCCTGAAAGGGCCGTGGACTGGCCTTTGTCTGGCCTGTGCTGCAGAGTCCCTTTATTTACACAGTCTTTAACGCTGTATGTTTTCTTGTCGCTTAATTGCATTGGCCTCTGGTGCCCCTTGGTCAATCAATACCATCTCACCAATGACATCAGCCGCTCTATTCAGCAGAGCCTTTCCAGGTGACGGCTGTTTCGTGGGAGTGAGACAGTGGGAATGAGTCTCGCAAATGTACGCCCAGCAGCCCCCTTGCACCCCACCCCGCCCCCAATCACTGACTCCATGTGTACACATCTGCCCATGTACTCCAACAATCTACAATCTTTAGTTCTAGTTTCCTAGCTGATCAATCTGCAACCTCTGTGCCTTTGTTTATCCCTGACTGTATTCGTTCAGGCTGTCAGTTGGAGGTGGAGGTGGGGGGGGGAATGGGTGTGTCTGTTTCTGCTGCATGCTGCTGGCTCGGTGCTCCACGGTTGAGTTCACCGCACGAGAAGTTCTGCGGCCATGCGACAATCATTGCCATCAAAACAGTTTTGCTGACACTTGACTCTACAGGAGAGTGGGAGAGAGAGCGAGAGAAAGGGAGTTGACATGCCTTTACCACTCCTGAGTGTGAAGAGTGTGTGTGTGTGTGTGTGTGTGTGTGTGAGAGACCAGCCACATTAATCATAAGAGGTCCAAGCCTCTCCTGTGTCCAATTCAGCGATGATTCTCTAGTGCAGCACCATGGCAATGTTTAGACAGAGGCGGACGTAATTATCTTTTTGTGTACTTTAATAAGGTGACATCCGAGTGTTCCTGTGACTCGGGCGCACGCACCACGAAACTACATTACAGTGATATTATCCCCTTCATTCTGTGTGATTAAAACCTAAATGATTAAATGCCACTAACTAACATAACTGGTATGCAAATTTGATGATTTAGTGAGTTGAAGAACACAGGGATTTTTTTTTTTTCGCCAAATGGGGACCATTTAAAGTCGACCTTTGGAAATGTTTTTTTGAATGCAATGCGATGGCGCTGTTTAATTTGAAGAGGCACTTATCTCAAAGTCAACATCTTACTTCTGTTTTCCTGACGCACACTCAGTCGCCATATATTAGGCAGTAGCCTGGCAACCACAAGAGTCGAGCCGCACCAAATGGATATGTTTGCAATGTGACGGGCCCGGTGTGCTCCTTACCGCTGACCCCGCCTGCCATTTTGTTTCTGTCCTGCGAAGGTGTCAGTGATAAACGTTACCTTGTCTCAGCAGGTGTGCCTGGATGGAGGGCCCTGCCGCACGGAGGGGGTCACCAACCCCACAGTGTTTCCCCCCATTTATTTGAATAATGGGCCATTAGGACGGCTGGATATCCAATGTTAAAGTAGCTGTATGTGTCTCCTAGATAAAAGACATAATTACCTGGGAGAGAGCGAGGGAGAGGATGTGTTGCTGCACACTTTTCCTCAGCTGGGCTCCAGGGCTCAGGCTTTCACGCACACTCCCGCCATTAGGTGGCGACAGAGAGAGGTGCAGGAGATGAGGCCACAGCTCACACACAATATCAGCAGCATTGGTACCCAGACGAATTCAGTCATGAAGTGAAAATGCAAAACGACTGCGACAGCATTTCAGCTGAAACTCTCACTTAGTGGTATAATCATCGTGAGGTGGTCACACAGTGTAGTTTAGTTCCCCTCAGTGGTTTTGAATTGAGACATCTTTCCAAACTGGACTCACTCATCTTTAAATTCAAATCTGCTCAAATAAGCAACAGGAGATTGATTCAGTCTCTGGAATGAAGGCTCTCCCTAAAACTACAGCACAGGCCGTTTTAACTATTTCCAGGCAATTACAGTTCTTAGTGGATTGCATAATATCATGGTGAACAGAGAGTGGGCAATTTGTAGACCTTTGGCTTGCTAAGAGATAGAGTTGTCCTTTTCGGTCGGAATTGTGACTCCTTTTGCCTTTTAATAATTCTGGTTCAAGAGAGACTTGCCACGCAGTCGGTGAAAATGTGGACAGGAAATTTGGAGTGGTATTTATATGAACCAAAAAAAAAGATTGCCAATTAAAGATGAGGTCTTTCTCATTTATTTGCCCTTGGGGTTTTATTCCTCAATTGCTATAAACCTTATAAAAGCATCCTTTTAGTGCAAAGAATAGGAGCCCATTTTTTTAATTTTTTTTTTTACCTCCTCTAATGCATTTCCACCCATCTTCACTGCCTAAAAAAAGTTTTCACCTCTCCACAAAAACATGTTAATTGCCATCACGGGCCCAGTATAAAGAAGATATCTACACGTTAATTATCCAAATATGGTGACAACCCATCTGCAGAAAGCCATTGAAATTACTAAATTGTGTTTTCTCCTCTTCGTCTTTCATTTTGCACACATTGTTCGTCAAAAGGCTTCAGAAATGTGCAGATGGGAAATCCTTGTGTCTGCAAGGAGCAGCCTGGTTCAAGGTGAGTGTTTCATACCCCTAAGCCCTTCTGTTTCTCCATTGTGCTGTTTAGGTTACATATCCTGATGGGATGTTCGCAGCACAAAAATAGGGACTTTCCTTGTGCATGTCCAAGCACACACACACAGGTTTGCACCGCTATCCTTATTAGGACTTTGCTTTCACTTCTTTCCGTTGTGGACAGCTCAGCAAAAACCTTACGTCTAACTTTAACCGTGACCAATTCAAACCCAAACCTGTACCTGACCCAATAAAAAAGTAAAAGATGTTTTCCTGCTCCATGTTGAAATTCAACCTCAAACTTGAAAGAGCTGAACAACAGTTGCAGTTTGACTGGAAGCGCTCCAAGATGCACGAGGCAAAGGAAATAAAACTAAGACTCACTTGACAATGTGTCACATTGAGCCAACAAAAGAAGGGGGACATGCTGCCCCATGAGGCCATGCCCCTCTGCAACAGTCATGGTTCGATCCCAGCCCACGACGCTCTTTGCTGTCTCTCGTTGCCAATTCTCTCTGCTTCTCCTTTCACGGCTAGACTCCCTCTGTCCTATCAGATAAAAGCCATCAAAATATGCTTAAATAAACAGCCCCGAATCAAGAGTAGTTGTCATAATACGACAGCGACACTTAACCACCGACCTGCTATCTTATGATCCATCATCACGGCAGGAAAACGTATCCTTCAGAGTTGGATGACAGTTTCAAGAGACACTTTTTCAGGGGATGTTTTGACCTTGCCGATTTACTCAATACAAATTTTGGATGAAAACAAATCTCTCCAAATGTTTTAAAGGTTGGTCAGAATCCACTACGAGTGTGCACTTCTGCTCCAAAACATTCTCCATATTGTCTCATCCTCAGTAAGAAGCTGTGAAAAAAGACAGTCAAATGTTTTTTTCTCATGGGGTCATTTTGGACCTAGCCTTTCCTGATGATGAAGTATTTTCAAAGGATAAAAACTTATTGTTGAGTGTTACTGTCACACTTCACAAATCACCCCCCCACTCTTTTCCTTTGGGTTCCTCTTCTCCTTTTTGCTCAATGTAAATGTTTTTGTTTCATCATGTTCCAGTCATTCCAGTTATTCTTATGATAAAGAAAAGTCAGAATACAACCAATATCCCTAGAGAAGGTATGGCTGCATAATTGCACCATTTTGAACAATACATTCTACGAATGCAAATAATGGGTATGTATGTTTCTCATTATTCTCCAACTGTCCAAACTTTCTTCCAAAACAACTGTATAGGGAGATACAGTTGTTTTTGAAAAACTGCGTTTCAAATTAAAATAGTATTTATTTGCCCTTTCACAAATGAATTCCTCAACTAGTTTTAATGGCTCTTATATCATATTTATTGCAATGTACTGTAGACGTTTGTACTGAGAGACCAAAGTGAAATGTACCAAAACATCCATCAAAACAAAACCTCCGCTGCAGTGAGCTTGTCTGGAAATTGAGACGCTGGTCCGCATCCTCAGTGTGTCTCTGCAGAAATGTGACGATGGTTATCAGTCATCAACATGTTGTAGAGTGGCCTTTGACTTTTTTATGACTGGGTTGACTTGTTTTCCATACAAGTGGATTTTAAAGTCAAGCAGATTCCTGTAAGTCTTCAAATTCGCTACAAATTCAATGTTTTCATTCACTCTTGAAAAGTTTGAGATCATGTTCCTCTATTTTTGATTCCAAATATCATTATATACACACAGTTCATCTTGCTTTAAAAGTGTTAGCATCTTAGCTGACACAACTTCAGTCGTTGTACGGAGGAACTGAATTAAGTGTGCATGTGCTCACATGATATTGGGCTAAGTAGGGAAACCTTAACACCACAGGCTCTTATTCTCCGTCCTCACTTTGACATGTGCATTTTCCGAATGTGTTCATAAGTGTTGTTAATTTCTTTGAAACTTGTCCTTCCAGTGAAATCGTGAGGTTTCTTGAATAACGTCTGGATTCATATTAAATACAGTATGCAGTTTTTAGCAAAGATTTGTAAGGGGGCGTGGGGGGGGGGTGGCCTTGAGACATCTCTCTTCTAATTCAACGTTTTGTACATCCAACACTATTCAAATGGGAGAATTTTTCGACTTGATTATGGACCTTCTGTTGAAGGTAACCGTCGATATCCTTGCAAAGCTTTTGAATCTTGCGCTCCAAAGCTGCTCCCTGCAGCTGGAGCGGAGGCAAGGACACCCTCACCCATCTTGCAATGATACGTCCGTGACTCGTGCTGTGATCTATTGTTTATCTGAAAAAATGAGGGAGATCTTAGAGGACTGAAGCAACCCATCTATAATTACTGCTCTGAATCTTCTGCGTTATCTATTTTATAAATTTACTGTGAAATCAATACAGAGGAACAAGGCTGGCTGCCTTGAGATCCCTTCCATTTTTCAAGACGTGCCTCTCCCCTCACTTGTGGGTTTTATTTACCACATGATCGGGTTGTGTGTCCATGTCCAACTTGTCTCTCCAGCAGAGAAGGCACTTTATAGTTGAGTTAGTCTGGCCTGTGAGTTGATAGAGCCCTGTCAGGTGACCTTGTTGCTGTATTTCCTCGTCACACTATGTCCACTATGTGATGGTACTTCCAGGCATCCAGCTATTGAACAACTTGACCAGTTCCTTCATTTATGTTCTAGTGGCAGTACCATCAGCATTAGCTGCCCTTCTAATGGTGTGTGACTCCATCCACATCAGTGAAAATATTTGATTGGATCAATTCTTCATTATTATTTGATGCTCACAGCTTTTCAAGCAACTGACCTTGACTGGGGCATTTGTTTTGTACCCACATGCGAGTGGGGCTAAAGCACTTCCAGATCATGTCAGCTAAGTACAGTCCTTCTGGCCCTTAGCCCCTGCGGCAGAGTTTGCTAAACAGGCATGTGGCTCTCCAAGGCCAAGCGCTGGCCTTGCACCAGATGCTTAGTGCTGGAAAAAGAGGCATTCAAGCCTAAAGTTATTCATGTCAAGTAATGTCCGCAGAGCGATTCCATGCAACCCATAAATCTGATAACACACATTTCATGAGTGCCGCAGCGGAACTTCTCGCTTTTCTCTCTCTGACACGGCTCAGCACTTTCACACAGCAGGGCAGAAATGTTAAGACCGATCGCCCCCGCATTCCGCAGCTCCTCAAATTCACAATGCACCGTTGTCATTTAAGAAATGGTAATATTCAGCCATGTTTGGAATTGGACTCCTTCGCTAGAAAACAACTCATTTCCTCCGCCGTGCCTCTCTCGAGGGGCCAACAACACCCATTCACAAGGCTTTGTGCCGATAGCCTGGTGATCTAATGCTAAACCTCTCGTGTATTTGCGGAGAAAAATTGCAAAACCACTCAATCTGATAGGACTGACTATCATCATGAGTCTCCACAGTACTCAGTGAGCCCTCAGGTTTAATTAAACTTTTTCTTTTTTTTTTTTAAGTGTATCTCCCATGAAAATCAACCCCCGGCATTTGTGGTTCGAGAAGCTCTCCCTCTTTTGGTTTTCCTCGAGTGGTCGATACATCAAAACTTGAACTGATTGATTTCAGAATGCCGCACCATCAGTGTCCTCACGCCGCCGCTAACTACATCTGAAGTATCTGCGTCATCAGGCTTTAAGGCCGGGGATTGATAATAGCTTGACCAGCAGGGCCTATCTTACCCATCCTTTTTCAGGAGGTCTTGCATTTAGCACCTAGAGCACTTGTGGCAGATCTCAAACAGCACAAGGGTATTCACAGAGCGGCTGAGTGGAAGGCTTTCTCTCATTCGTCTGCACCTCATGAATACATTCCAACTCTAACTACTTTGCCTTAATGTGGAATTTCAAACAAGGTATGAGGCCAATTTATTTATTTGTATTCTCTGCATCTTAGTGATGCTCTCGAACACAGTGATGGCAGGGAGGATAATCTCTGTCTTTCATCAGCAAAGTGGCCCTGCACAAAACCCATCAGTAAATCTATTCACTATTGATTGATGGTCGCTCCTGCACTACTAGGCAACACTATTATTATCATGCATGGATTCCAGACTAGCCACAATAAAATCATTGTCTTGATTTAAGTTATCCACCCCCAAAGGTGTCATAATAGCACCACTGGTGTTTGCTTCATATTGCTTTCTTCCTCGACAATTACTGGCATTGCCTATCATCATCATCATCATCATCATCATCATTGTTGCACCAACCACCTAGTCTCACAATCTTCTCGGGGGAGGAGGTTTGTGTGCAACAGGTGTAAGCACATGTGCAGAAAAGATTCAAGAAACAAATCTGTTATCATTTATTTTCTACTTCTCTGTTTGTCCGTGCAACATGAGATATGGAAAAGAAAATGAATCTAAATATTACTTTTGAACCTTTTACCTCTCTGCAAATGAAGCAGTTTGTGCGTGTGTATCATGTAAAGTTGATTTAAGTTTTTTTAAGTACATTTGTTAGCGGTATCATATCGGTATCAAACATCAAAATATGCTTTCAAATATGACAAATGAAATATTTCAATATAATTTCATTAGTTTTTATGTTTTATATGTAAGTTTGTTGCAACCATGCATAATTCTAACTTTTACAGCTTTATTATTATTATGAATAATAATAGTATTCATAATAATAATGTGTTTTTATTGTTGTATTTTTCTACAAATGCGGGTTATCTCTGCGCCTTTTTGTGCTATTTCTTTGTGTAACCTGTTCCCAAAATAACGTATTATTTTCTAACTCTGCTAATGCGTTAATAACACGACTTGCCCCGTGTGCTCTGCGGCTCTGTAACTCCGTGTCGACACGCGTGGATCAATGTAACAAACATTATGTGTTAGTTGTCTGCCTCCTGGGAGAAGCCCGGGTCCCGCATCATTGTGAATCTGTGTGACCTCGCTTATCAATCATTGTATCAGGGTATCTAATGTAAACGCCGCTGTGGCGTGGATAACATGCCACATCTGCTCTTTGGCCAGCGACGCTTCTTGGTTACCAAGCGATTTATTAGAGCGCGCTGCCGTGTGGGGAATAATAGGTGTCGGTGTAAAGATCAACCGGCGGCTCTCCCACAGGCGCACTATTATCTCCCCAACAGCCTGTTGTGACATTATCGTTCACTTAAGTTTTACACCGGATAGTTCCGTGTTCCCCCCCCAAAAAAACAGCCCGAACAGAGAGCGCCACTGTCGCACGGGTTAACACGCGCCGTGCGCCAAGGGAGCCGTGTTTGCGCTGGAGACCAATTTATTGCCGATGGACATATGGCCAATATTTTGTCACACGTCATAGCAAGGGGGAAAACAAACACGGCGCGATGTGAACGAGTCAGCAAGAGCTGAAGCCACTTGGCCATCCGTGCAAACGCTCTTGGACAATATGAGAAAAGGAGCACTTGCTTTCTGGGTATATAAACCACATCAGGCTTATCTCTGCACGCACTCCTGACTCCCATTTGGAGATATTTCATTAACTCAGCGCGCAGTCTTAACGCTGGCTACTCATCCGGCCCCCTCTCCACCATAGGTAAGCGCTCCAGTCAGTTTGCATACAGGGGTTTCTTTGCTTTTTTTCCCTCCACAGCTTAATAGATTCAGCTTATTCTCCGTTTCTGCTCCAGTTTTGCGCACACCAGCGTGCACCTTAGTCTCTCAATGGTAAATGACCCTGAACCTCTTTCTTTATCTAAAACGCTATTTAAAATAGCGTGGTTATTCAAAGCGTATAGGCCTGTGCGGCTGATCATTACGCACTCGCGTGGGTAGTCTGAGCTTGGGTGAATGTTTTCTTTGTGGTGGCACATGCGTGGCCTGCATCTTGTTCAGGAGAATTGATGTGCACAGCATTTGGAGATTTCTTTAAAATATTAAATATGAGTTAAAGGATTGAAAGTAAATTCATCGAGATTCACCAACCCTGAAATGATCACATAATAAACAACACATATCTCCTCACATAATTGTTCAGGATGTAGTTTTTTTTTATTACTGAAGAGCATTTTGACATATAATGGACATATAAGAGGATACTGTGTGTTTGCCTGTAGCTTCGCCACTCATTCTATGCCATCATGTATCTGAATCGTTTGTATATCCTCCAAAGTATTGTTTATTAGAAGTTGACTAACTGTACACAAAGAGCACCCCCTGTTGTTTCTTAAAAGTGCCGGTAGAGACCGCTAGAGCTCTACAGATGTCAACAGCTGTCAGCGTTACTGCTGCACTCACACACACTCACACACTCACAGGCTGACGAATAAGGAGGACAAGTTGTCTGCACTTGTGCCATCCAGAGCAGAAGCAGGGCAGATCAGCTCCTCACGGAGAGGTTGATTTCTCCATTCACCTCACCATTGAATCATTTGTTTAAGTTGAATTCACAGAGTAACGTAGCATCTTTACAATATAATAACGGTCTGATTGGGTTTAGGTGAGGAAGTTTCGGGGATTCACTCCATTTATTTCTCTCCTTACTCCCTGCGCGCGCGCACACACACACACACACACACGGGTCAGAGCGATACTGGAAAAAGGAAGTGATTAAAAAATAATAAACCTCTTTTCAGCAATTCGTCTTACACAGTAGAAAAAGATTAAGGCGATGGCACAGCATGGCATGAAATTCACCGTTACAAATAAACTGGTGGTTTAACAAATGAAGGCATCTCCTCGGGGCACGGGCGCACCGCTATAATCTGGCCGTGACATGTTTAATCATTAGAGGAAAGGAGAAGAAGAAAGACTTTGTGCCCGGGAGGAGAAGGTGGCTGGATTTCTCTAAAAAATGAAAAATAATCCAGACGGGTTCCAAAATGATTTCTACCCTGCGGCCAAGTGTCCCCGGGCCATGGCTTAGCCCCCATAAATAAACCGGACCCGGCTTTACCTGCATATTATATATAGGCTTTTAATCACAGAGGGAGGAAATCGGTCTTGTCACTCTGCTACATTTATCATGGACACCCGGAGGCGGGCGGGGTTACCTTTATCAAAGCCTGACTCTCTGCCGGAGGCGTCAAAACACGCTGAAATTCAGCGATTAAAAGCAGGCGATGATCAACATTATTATGGATCCTCCCGCGGCATTTTTTCTTATTTGCGCATTCAATCCAAAGATTTATTTAATCAGGAATATAAAAGCTCTTTCTTCACTTATTTGGCAACAATCGTGGGCTTGAATTTTTAGGAGGGAATTATCATTAATCAGACGGGGCCCGTGTTTTTGGAAGGGGGTGGGGGTTCCTCCGCAAAATTAATTGTTTTCGGACGAGTCCATTGCTGCATTTTTGGAAAAAAAAACACATGTAAGGATCTGTAATAACCATTCAGCTCTGTGTCTTATAATATCAAAGTGGGAGCAATGGAGAAAGTGATGATAGCACAATTACAGCAGCAGTGATCACGTGGAAGAAAGGGTTGTGGTAGTTGTGGATTTTACGCACACTTTTTACGCACCGTAGCTTAATATGCACCACAGAGAGTATTACTACTACTACTACTACTATCTCGTTTTATTTCACAGGTGAAGATTCCGTGTCAACGTGGAATCAAATAAGGCTCCGGC
>JAFBJW010007502.1:7748731-7869433 GCA_016785235.1 Pseudorhombus dupliciocellatus
TCTTTTTTATTTTTATTTTGTCCCTTCGTGTTATTATCAGCACGTGCGAACCACTTTATAATTATAGAAATTTTTAATTTCTTGCTTCTTTTATGGACCGAAAAAATATTTATGGCCATGAATAAACACTGGCAACTTTTCAGCTATTTTTCCTTTTTGGGTTTTATTTCCTGTAAATATCCTGTGGCACATGTTTGCGAACCTAGAAAACTTTTCGGGAGCGTTGAACTGATAAATCGACTTATAAATATATATTATATTTCCAAATTTTAAAAAAAGGAAATGAGGGAGTGATTTTTTTGGCTAAATCACAAATGTAAATAACAAGTGTAGCCTCGCAGTGATGGCTCAAGATCCAAATTTTTATGAGGATTTTTTTAAATAAAATGCTGTGTTTCTGAAAGAGGGTTTGGTTTATATATACAAGTGTCCTATCGCACAATGAAGGGCGAGGAGCTAAACGCTATATTGTGGCACAGAATTGAGTTCGATTATGGGAATATATCTCCTGCGCACTTCAGCCTTTTCTCCCTTTTTAAACAAATTAATCCAGGGAATATAGTTTTTCTTTTTTTCTGAATCCGAACACCTCACTAATAAAGAGCCCAAAGTCACTCGTGAAATGAGACTAAAATCCACTTACTTAATATAAGAGGGCTTCTCCACAGAAGAAGCTTTTGAGTCAAAAGCTCTCCTTTTCACTGCAGCTCCAACCACTCCCGGCCTCGGCTGTAAAGTGGACGGTTATGGAGGAAGAAGAATGGGGGTTAAAAAAAATGATTTGTTATCTCGCTCAGCGCTAAACTGCAAATAGAGCTGGAATAATCAATGACGCATCAGCCTTCTTTGTTTAACCACGGACGACCTTCAACTTAAAAAGGCGCACGGAGAAACAGGGGCTTCAGCCGCCTAATAAAGGTGTGTTTTTAACATCATCATATAACGTGCTAGCAGCAACACCAACACACACTCTATAAGACCTCACGGTCTTTAAAGGTGGAACCGAAACAAGCGCAAATGGCTCCCCAGTGATCCGCTGCGGAGCGCACTGCGGATTATCTGACTCCAGTCAATATCTTGGGTAAATATGATAACCGCAGTAGAGAAATCCATGCATTCTGTTTGTCCCGGGACGGCAGAAAATCTCTCAACAGATGTCAGCGTCGCCCCTATCATCACTGAACAAACAGCTAAATTGGGCAGATTTGCTAATTATTTACCGAATTGGGTCTCAGGGGGCTACTGCTTTTGTGAGGCGGCACAGACTCAATTTGTCCCTGACAGACCGGTTTTGTGTTGCGCCGCTGGTCGGAGCTTGTAGGTCAAATGAATTTAGCAAGTTGCTCGTGGATTCTGTTCATTTTATCTGTTCGTGGGTAAATATATAAGGCAAGAGAAACGAGAAGCCCTGCTTTAATAATCGCGCCCATACCTCTGAAACGACGGGAAAGTGGATGTGGGGTCGAAATGTGATATGATCCGCAGTGCGCACTACGGGAACATGAACTGATCCTTGGCAGTGATAAAGAGCTGCCTCCCTGTGATTGGGTTTTAGTGAACTCTCGCTTGCTTCCTCTAAAACACTCTTAAACCGAACCAAACTGAGTACGATATCATCTTTTTTTTTTTAAAAAAAAAAGTCGTGCGTAAAGGGAGAATGCAGATTTTAAGTGTGGCCAGGATCTTTGCCCTGTAGATTTTGCCTATAGCTCTTGCATAAGACACGACACAGCACAGAGAAGAGATAAAAGCCCAGGGCCTGGTGTTGCGGGATGTCAGAGGCGTGCATGTTAACGAGCTGCAGGATTGAGGATGCAAACAGTGTGGATAGAGAGACTGACAGAGTTTCTTGGTGCTGTACAGAGTCAGGGAGATGTATCCTTGGGCTTTTTGTCCCGCCTGTCACTCGGTGCCATTGTGATCTTTGCTGCACACGTTGTATCCCATATGGGCAGCTGGGCTCGGACAAGGAGAAAAGGGATCTCTCACAAGCCCCAATTTGTATCAGGCCCTCAAATAAAGCATTGTTGTCTCTGAAAGAAAAACGAATTAAAAATTCGTGCTATATCTATTCTGGTCAGAAAAAGAAGCCCCATTCACAGATAACAGGGAGTCCTTCTTCCTTGATAGAGCTATGCCAACAACAGCCCTCTCATTTCTCTTCACCCTCCATCCCACTATGCTCCAACGTGAAAGGCTGATTATTGTCTGCCCCCCACCCAAAAAAGTGGCTCGTCACAGCGCAAAAAACTATTTTTAATTCCAGACAGAGCACTTCCTTGTTTGCGTTGACACCCACGGAAAGTGGAGGCCTATAGCCTGGCTGTTTCTAATATAGACGAATGGGAAAAATGATATAACATCACAAGAGTGAGGACTTCCGAGAGAGGCGTGGAAAAAACACAACTCCAACTGAAAAAATGGATTTCACCAGCACTTTTCTGGATTAATACACCAACACAGTGGCGTCAGTTAAGGCACTGTCCATAGAGCACATGTGCAAATGTGCAAATATTAGCTACCAGTGAGTCATTCAGGTGACGTGGAAGCTGCTGTTTTGATTTGATCGTGAATCCGGAGGAGATGCTGGATGCAAACTAAGGACAGTGGAGCTGTGCGTAAAGATAATTCGTCGTTTGGAAAGATTCAAAACAATCGCATATATCCAGGGTTTGGAAACGTCTCGTTGTAAAAGGTCATTTATATTTGTTCATATTTTCCTAAACTCCTCTAAACTGAGGCCGGGATGGAAAAAAAACACAAGTCCCTGTGTGAAAGCCTCTGTGGGTAAACTTTTACGCACGGAGGTCCTCTCTTTTGCACCCCTTGTATTGTCATTAACGTACCAGAAAATTACACTACCTCTCCACCAGCTCAGCAACAGGGTCAGATTTATCGGAAATTGCTTTTTAGCTGCTCGGAGGGATAAAGCGGCGCGACATTAAAGCGAGCATCTTGGCGTGCAGTGTAGTTCAACCCGCGTGGATAACGATATTATATACCTTGGAATACAATACTCGAGGAAATGTGCACTTGGGACACCATGGATCTTCGTCATCCTGCCCATTTGAACCTCGACATGAATCATTTTTTCCCCCTCTATCGCGCACATCGCCAAATAAACGAGGATTTCAAAGCTATAATAGGCGGCGCTTTTCATTTTAAAGGAAGCTATCTGGGTTTTATTGCCTTAAAGGAGATCCAGATTAGATTCGCCACGGTGCCGATATTAAATGGAGAGGGGAAGCGATGGAGAGAGGGAGGGTGAGGATGGAAAGGAAAAGGAGGAGAAGATAGTGGCGACGAGCTGCCGCTAGATGGAAGCAGAGGCCTGCGGTTGGCGTCATGCAGCGCCCCCCCCCCCCCCCCCCCCCCCCCCCCCCCCCCCCCCCCCCCCCCCACACACACACACACACACACACACACACACTCCCTCCCCTCCCCTCCTCTGTGCACAAACTGCTCAGCGCCACGCCATCCTGCCGCTGCAGCTGAAGTTGCTGCTGCCGCTTCCTCCTTGATGAACAGGCGTCCCTGCAAACTTGACTTGTCTTTATGACACTGTTATGGATCTTGAGAGCATAATCACCGGCGATGCTCTTGAAACACCAACAGTCCACAGCCAATTAAAAAAAAAAGCCAACACTGTCTCCGTTTCAAAGTTGGAAGACGGAGGGAATGAGAGGGGCTGGGTGGCACCACTGTGTGGCGCAATAGGATAGGCGGATAAATATGGTGCCGATTAATTCACCTCAGTGAAAGTGAACAATGGAGCTGAAGAGAGGAAAAGCCTTAACTCAGCCACCGTGTCCTTCACAACAAAGAGGGCTGTGCGAGTTAAATGTCCTGTGAAAATACACGGCACTTGCATCATTGGCCCTTCTCCTGCCAACAGGACAGGAGACGCCGTGGCCACCTGGACTATCTGCTCCCCAAACTCCCACTGCACATCAGGGTGTCCTTTAAACCGCGTACAAATAACAATCAGATCCTGTGTGTGACGTTTAAATTCAAATGCCCATCACGTCCCTGTGCTTAGCTTTATTTTACAGTGCCTCGAGCACCATCATCTCCTCACGCAGAGAAGGAAGTATGCAGCAATATGGGTCAAATGACGTCAAAAATAAATAAACAAATAAAAGGCTTCCATCTTTGTATGCACCTGCTCAGTGCAGCATCAGTGAGCCTTGCACCCGTAGGGGGCCTCATTGGGTCAGAAAGATGCAGCAGCAGCAGCAGGGGGCTGCAGGGATGCTGAACATGATAGAAGGGAATGGATGGGGTGGGGTGGGGGGTTGGAAGAGGAGAGGAGGTGATAATCTGTGAGAGCAGTGGCCACTCAGTGAGGAAGGACAAATAATATTCAGAAGTTTCAAATCAGGCTTTCCATACGAGGAGTTAAAGATGGAAATTATCGCAAATTAATCTATGACCCACATGCTTTCTAAAAGCTGGGGAGATCAGCTCTGTGCGTGTGTGTGTGTGTCGTCGGTGGCAGTGTGGTTCAGATCAGCCTCTCCCATCTGCATGAAGAGAAGACCCCGGTGAGCCGATGATTGACACAAACACATCTCTGTATCTGTGGGTTAAACAAGAAGAAAACAGAAGAGCTGCGGCGTGGCGACACTTTTCAGTGGAGCTGCTGAAGTAAAACAGAAAAGGAACTCAAAGATTCCTCTCGGCAGCATCGCTGAGCATCTCCAGGTCCCCTCATGATGTCTTCATCCGCAGAATTAGAACATGGGATCGTCGCTTGGGCTGTGCGATAAGGCCAAAAATGATAAATGCTATCAGATGATGTTCATGGTCATCATGATAAATGTCACATCATTATTTTTAGTCTAAAGACTGATTGGTTTTTTGGTAAACTGTAAAACATTTAACAAATTTGAGGTCGATTAATCCTGCGTTAACCTCACTGTGAGAATTTGTCATATTGATAAAAAGTATATTGCGATTTTAAGTGAAATGTGTTCTTGCAGAAAATCTCGGGAGGATGAAATGAAAGTGTTTTTATTTCAGGATTAAAACCGAAATAAATTCACAAAAAAAGGCTCATGTATTCACAGTTTGATTGTGGCTTATTTCATTCATTCAACTCTTGAATATATGGAATAAATTCTCCTTCACGTCCTTTACAGAACCTGTCTGGCTATTCACTCGGGAGTGTCGTTTGAAGTGAGTTGATTGGTCATTTGGAGAATGTTACCGTTGAATAAGACGACACTGTTTGCGAATGTAAGTGGAGAAGGACTTGTGATACAGCTCGGTGACCTCGAGGAAGAATGACGCCATACTTATATTTCAACATTTTACATCCATGCGACAGGAATCGAAACACTCACCTGTATCCAGCAGATAGACACACCCGACAACATTGTTTGCTGCTACTTACTGTGAGGTGTGTGACTCTTGCTTTTAGCTGCCTTTCCTTACCAGCAGGCGCTCAATGTTGTTCTTTCACATGCTTGAAAACATGGCTGAGAGGAAACGTAGAACCCATTTGCTTAAGTGTCCTTGTCTCCATGTAAGGTCATTTTCGCAAACGTCACATTGTTGGGAGTGTAAGTAGATGTGGGACATTTTTGGCTCCTCTTTTGTTCCGTATCAGTGTGAGTCTGAGGCAAACGGAGGCAGAAGAGGCACGTTTCTGAATCCTTATCTAGCCAGCAGGGATATTCAGCAGAGGCAGTGAGCTGGATCTCATAAGTGCTGCACGCTGGAATAAATGGACGTGCGTTTCATCCTCCCCGTCTCAGACGAGACAAAACGGCCAGACGTGTTTTGCTACGGGAGACGCTGATGATGCACTTCTTAAGTTGTGGTAGCGGAGGCACAGGCCTGAGTTTGTGCTGCAGGAGCAGCAGCCAGTCAGGAGTCATGTCTGTGGAGAAAGAAGTGAGCGTCAGGGTTCCTGACTCCGGTTAATGTTGAGATTAGCAGAACAGCAGAGTCTGCAGAGCCGGGCAGGGTGACGGCCGGCAGCTCAGACGCAGAAAAGCTTTTTTTCAGCCAGGTATTTTTTACACTGTCTGTCAAATCCTCCTGATGTAAAAATGTACATTTGTAAACTGTAAGACGAAGCAAATAAAGGATTACAAAAGGAACTCTTTCTGATGTTTTCTTGTGTGTGTCATAATGCACTTCTCACCTGACCAATTTTCCCCTTGTAGCGTTTATGTAGCACAGGAAGCACAGTCATAGTGAACTTCATGACTCACAGTTAATCATATCATGCTTATATTCCTGACAGCAGTTGACCCTTATGTTCCTCACAGACTTAGCGACTAATAAAAAGTTTAAAATAGAAAAGTTTTTTTTTTTTTTTTTTGATACGCTGTGTTCCTGCTCTCTGATATGAGCTCGGTGAATGGCTGCAGCAGGATGATATGGAGCCATTCATCCATCACCTTAATGAATCGCATGCTGTGACCCGAGAGGTCGACTGAGAGTCTCCACTTCCTCTTTTACATTTTGAGAAGTTATTTATACAGAGTTATTCTCAAATGAAGCAAAGAAAAAAGTTCCGTTGAGGGCCTCACACAAGCAGTCGTGGAACAAATGTGTCCTCAGGAGAGATGGTAAAATAGTTTTTTGTGTCCGGCCTTGGTTGTGGGTTTTGCTGACATTGATAGTAAATAATATAGCGAGAGAATGATAAAAAAAAATATGACAAAAAATAAAATGTAAAAGCTGAAATGATGGTTATTGGTATTTCTCACAGTTTTGTGATGGTGAGCAAACTCACTGGATCATTGTTAGAAGCAAACCAAAGTTAGACTTTAATACCTGGTTTATAATCTGTAATATGACAACAGTGACCAAATGTTTATTGAGGGCTTCTTGTTTACTTCACATCTTAATTCAACTGTTTCTTTCCAATGTGAGATTATGTGCCATTTTAGATTTAATTTAGAATCTACAACAGGAAAAACAAATGAAGTCCCAACATTCTAACAAGACTGTACAGATTAATTAAACGAAACTCAACTTACTGATACACAAACATGTGTTTTCCCCTTCATCAATTTAAACAAAGCAGAGATGTGAAAGTCATTTCATGTTGAGATGATTAGCGTGGCCCACGTGTTTTGCCGCAACCCGATGTTTATGTGTTTAATTTAAAGAAGTGCTTGTTTACAGTGGAGTGGATGTAGTTCATTTAAATTGATGGACTTCTGAATGTTTCCCTCTGTTGGAGGTAAATTTATTTCCTCGGTGCACGCCGATTAACATTTCGCCGTCTTCTCCTCGGCTGCAAACATTCCTATTAAAAAGTTGTGCTTCTGTGTTATGACCTGCAAGTTGCCACATGGTCTCACTTCCCTTTGTCTTCTCTCTTTCAATGTTCCACCTCAGGACTTGAGTTGTCATGTGTAAAACCCACAATGCACTGCTGCGGTCAGGTGGGCTGGACGGGGAACAGCAGCCACAGTCGGGTTCCCAGAGTTGAGTGTTTATGCCTTTCACTTAGCGGATTGTCTCACCTTCTCCAGAGGAGGCACATGAGGTGCTTGAGATGCCAGCACTGCAAATGGATCCTGGGGCTCTGAGGCCAACGCACGCTCCAATCAGCACGTCTGCTTCATCATCATCAAAGGCAACAATATGGCGGCAGTGTGTGTGTGTGTGTGTGTGACCTGATTAACTAATATGTGTCGCAACTCCTGCTTGTCATATGTCTGTGCACGTGTGCCCTTGGATGTCATGGATTTATAATACGTGTAAGCGCACTGTAAAATAAACTCAAGAGAAACAACTTGTTTGCGTTCTTGGCTGAAAAGAAACATGAATGGATGAACGCTCAGATCAATGCTCCACTGGACGTCTTTGTATCATGTTTCACATTCAGTCGTCCGGGTCCTTGGGAAACATGAGACCAAAGCAATACTCTTTAACGTATTTATCTCCTGTGCACAGACGTGATGCTGTCCATGTTTTCAGCATCTGAGCACAAACAACCTCCCACCAGCCCCTGTCCTTCAGGAGAGTGTTTAGCATGCTATGTTAAAGGAAGCTGAATTAAATCACTGACTGTTCAACAGAATCGCAGCACTGTCAGTTGACATGATTGAAGCGCTGCTGTCTGAGCAGAACAAAAACAAAGAGGCACCACAGCCCCAAAAGTATAAGAATGATTCAGAAACGCAAGCTTCATACAGCCAAAGTACCCACCCTGTTGTGGAAATGCAATTTTATTTAACATTTTTTTACCATTGTAAAAAAACGTATATGCATTTATGTCTGAAAGAGAAATGCAATGTGCTTGTCTTGATAGTTTTATGTGGGCGTTACTTTCTGCAGCAAAGCTGTGCAGAGGCCGAAACTCGAATCCGCAGCCTGTTTTTATTGGCTTCAAATCACATCCCAGAGAGATTCCACCCGGTCCCCAATCAACCTCCAGGACCCTCAGATGCTCTTGTCCAGTCGCCCGTCCTTGAGGCCCCACATAAAATTCCATAACTGATAAAGTGGAACGATTCAGTGTGAGCTGTCCGATCCGCTGCATTTATAGACTCGTTCATATATACATCATTTATCACTTGAGCTCGATGTTCACACCCACAAATATGAACATGATTGTTATTTTCTGCTTTTATCAGTGGCTTCTGTTTGCTTCAGGTTTTGTGTTCGATGTAGTTGTAACTTATCTGTACATTAGTCACCGTGCTCAAAGTGTGTTATTTTAATATATACGAAATAAAATTGAAAACCCTCAACTGTCATTTTATATAATTGTATGAGTCACAAAAATGTAAATGAATTACAAACCGATAATAAGTCATCATTTCCTCAGCAGGAAAATAAAACATAATGACGAGAAGTAACTGATCACTTTATGGAATAACATTAACATAATTTATATGATATTGACATTTAATTGGTGATGTTTGTGAGACTGCACACTTTCCATTGTATTTATCTGGTGGCTTTTGCTTTAGCTAAACGTGCGTATAGTATAGTACACATATATAAATATTATTATATTCTATATAGGTGCTTATACCATTAAGATCAGCTCAAACTCCTAAGTATGTGACCTTCCCTCAGTTTCACGTACTTAAGTTGTGATATTAATATAATCATAGTCATTGCATTTGCATACATTTTTAGCATGTCCTACATCCGTTACCTGACATATTTTTCCTTTGTGATGTTATTATAGTGTGTGAATCCTCCCCAGTGAGCGTTGAGTCTGATGTCTTCCCCTCGGGCTCATCACAGCGCCTCATTCACTCGTTCAGCTGAATTACTTGAGGTGTACGTGTGAAAAGTTTAATGCTTTGAATCATCAAACATGACTTGAATGTGACATAAATATCAATATGAAGTGTGTGAGAGCGACACACCATGTGGGAAACACATGTTTGGTGTGAACTGATCACGAAGATATGAATAATTATAATAATAAAAACAATAATGTAATAATAATAACTGTATTTGTATAGCTCTTATCGTAACAAAGTTACAAAGTGCTTCACAAGGAAAATACTTCAATCCAGGGCAAAGAGTTAAGGTAATTGTGAATAAAAAAGGAATTCATTTCATTTTTAGTGAAAATCTTCATTGTATGTTGGTCTGATCAAATGTTTCAGCCTTCTAACCACAATAATGCTAAGAGAGGCTAAAGGTAGATCTGATTATAGCTGCTGGCTTGTATGGCAGCACTGTGAAAGCCTTGGGTCAAATACTAAATAGCCACTCTCATAGGTAGCTAGCCAGAAGCTATATGAAACCCAACACTTCCAGTTAGCGTCCACATCAGTGGAACACTTTGAATTCACAAAGGACACAGGTGAAACTATTTCATTCGATGTTATTGTTATGTAATATTATTATTTTAGGAGTTATATTTCGACGCAAGCCATGAAAGGGAAATGTAGAACTGTGAGTGATTTAACCGGAGACGACAGAGTCCCATTATCGGTGGTGTTGTTTGAGCAGTGACCTCTGACCTCCACGTAAAGTGCATCTCACTGCAGACATTCACTGGATACACTGAAATTAAAGGTCATGACCATGGCCCAGCATGCACTGCAGACGCACTAGCTACAGTTACACGTCCACGTCCTCCATGAATTAGGCCTGTTACGCTCGATCAGGGAAGAGACGGTATTGACTGAAATATATGACTTATATTTCATCACTTTCACTCAGTTATGATGTATGGATATTACATTATAATTTATTATGAAGATGATGAATTAATTATGAGCTTCCCCTTTATGTTTTTTTTTTACAAGTGGATGATGCAGCAGCGTGTCAAACGCTGCTGAGATCACTAAATCAAACAGGAGCTGTGGCAGAGAGCAGGGGGATGCTTGGTGTGTCTTCTTTTTTTCTTTGCCTGTTGACTGAGCCGCAGTTATCTGAGTGGAGGAATCTTTTCCTGGCCCCTGCACGCCTGGCTGGAGGTATGAGAGAGAGAGAGAGGGAGAGAGAGAGAGATGGGAACAGTCTGCAGCGTTTTAGCTCACAATTTCACGATGGTTTCAGAGAAGAGGCCAGCCAAGCATTTCAAGTGGCGGAGCAGCGAGAGGGCAGCATTGTGGAGGAGAGCAGGTAGTGTAATGATCAGGTTGACGAGATGACATCAAGCGTCCTCAGGGATGGCCAGGCACACAGGGCTGACATCCTTCCAGAGAGGAGAGAACCGCAGGCACAGGACGAGACAAAACCAACAAACAAAAGAGCCATTGGCCTCAGGTAGACTTGTTGTTACAGCGCAGCAGCAGACGCAGGGATTCAGACACTGGGGGTAGATAGTGAAACACGGTGGCCTGTGTGTAATGTTTGTTTGCATCTCTCAGCAAGAAACAACAACAGGACAAATGTGTGAGGACTCGTTTTTTGTGTTTGTGCCTGTTTTAGTTTGTAATAAGTCACCACAGAATGGTCAAGCAACTGAGAGCAAATGATTAAAATAACAGTATAATACACAATGAACGATTGTGTGTTATACTTTCTGCACAAGCAACATCATATTTTATTCTTGTAAGATTGTGCAGTTCAGACTGTATGGTGATTGTTATATTTTATTTTCATTTACAGGCACAATTCATTTGTAAACTAAACTAAACTTGGAAATGCTCATGGTGGTGGAAACAGGAGCTTTTATTTAATAGATTTAATAGATGCCATTTTAATATGTTGCCCTCCTTCTGCTATTTTCCAAATCAGGATTTAGAGTGATACAGACCACCAGGAATATCAGGTGTCACTTGCTGGAACAGTTTCCCTGAGCTGAAACTGGTCATTGAAAATAAATTAGAAGAATAAAAAATGTCAGATCAACATTTACAATCCAATCCAAATGCCGTCCTCTATATTATTCCACACATATGAAACATGAAACATTCCAGTTAAAAAACTGTGATGCACTAATATAAGTTACTGACGACAGTTTATTATCTCAGCTCAATCTGTTCTGTTTTGGGTTTTAAAGTTGTTTAAGCCTCAGTCATTTTTATATAGTTCATCTTAATTTATTTTCCTTGACTCATTGTCCACTCAAATCTAATCTGAGACCAGATTAAAAAAAAAAAAAAAAAATCCCCGCCTGCAGCTCAGGCTGTGGTCCACGTCTTGAAGGACATGAGAGACTTTTCATTCCTCCTGTAGTTCCTCACACGACCACTAAAGACAAGAGCAGCAGCATTTCTTATTAATTAATCATAACAAATCTCATTTTGATTAAAACATAATCAGTTACAGTTCTTCTCTGAATATGTACTGGAGGATTGGGGGGGGGGTGTATATAGTTTTCATGTGTCCTTTGGAATAACTACGCACTGTTAATGAACTTCCTGTTGCAAAAGAAAGAGTTTGATATTGAATATTTCATTTCCAAAAATATTTTATCTCCTGAACAGTAAGTAAAAAAGTCCATGACCATGAAAAGTAAAACAAATAAAAAATAATAATTGCGTAAAATATGTGTGGGATGTCTCAGTATACAAAAAGTAAAAAATAAGTAAGATAAAATAATCTAACAATAATATATATACATATATATGTATATATATATATAGTGTGTACATCAGCCTTCAATATATAGAAAACAAAGTGTAGTACTATCATTCCTATTGGTAAATCATTTTAGTTTTTTGATAGAGACAAATGTAATTTCATACTGTACAAGATACAACCCATTAAAAATTAGAAAGAAAATATAACATTGAATAAAGCAGAAATAACACATCATTGAACTATACTAAATAAATAAAATATTTGTAAAAAGCATTTTTCCAAAAACACATTCCAACAATTCTGGCTCCAACAGTACTGCTGTGAGGACAACTGTATTATTATGTTAACTAAGTCACAACAAAGGAAAAGTCTGATTTTAAAAATGTAGTGGGGGATACTTTCCTCTCGGGGGGTTCTCTCCTCTTCCTCTTCCGTGGGCCGGTGGATTTAAACTGCAATGTTTTACTTTCTGCAAAGAAAAAGAGCACCGATGAAAATGAATGAATCTCTTCACTCTGTGCAGTAAAAATAGGCTTCGACTTCTCAGTCTCAAATTGTAGCACGTGGTCGCGCTCACATCTGTCAGGATCAATACATTCAGAAGCTGAAGAGGATTTGTGATAGTGTTTATGTGGATTCGTCCAAATAATAGTAGGCTGTCAGGTGGCCTACTGGGTAAAAGCCTCCCGAAGTGGGGCACAAACACGTGTGGACGAGGCATTGATATGCAGCCTCAGTGCACATTTCCATTGTTGAGTTGTGGAGCCATTTGAAAAAGTTTCTGTCTCCACATGCAGCACTCTGGGGGGAATGTTTCATTAGAAGATGCATCTCTTGACTGTTCACATGAAAACAAGCCAAAGTAAATGAATTCCAGCGTAAACGGACGTCAGGAGATGCTTGATGCAGATTGCAGGTATTTGCATGCATCCCAGACGTAAAACCATATTTTATCATTATTATTATTATTATTATTATTAGCCTCACTTACCACTGAGACATCCAGATAGCAAAGTGTCCGACTCTAAACTCACCTTCAAAATAAGGGAGCCAAGGCTGAATTAATAAATGAAAACACAAAAATGAAAAGGCCGAAAAAAGGGTAGCTCGCTTTGTAGTCGGATGAAAAAGCTGAAAAGTGTGTTGACTATTTTACAATTTCTCATCACATTTTACACAAACCTGTCTCATTCAAAGCATCTATATAGTAACACACACAACACCCTCAGTGTGATGACACTTAAATAAAAATCAATAGTAATAAAAAAAAACAACTACACTTTGGCAACAAAGACACACTAGCTTACATTCCATAATTCCCCAGACATCAGTCTCTGCTTGAACAACTAGAATCCTAAGAATGCATTTTATTTCCAGACACACAAGGACACCTTAATAATGTTAATCATTTAAGTCAGGCCAGGAGTTGATGCCTAGACATAAACACCTATAACATGAATAAGAGAAGCTCCACAACAACGTAAATTAAAAAAGAACAAGATAGACTTCATCTTGTCCCATCAACTGGCCCCCAGGGGCCAGCTGGAAGAGACATTTTGCCACATGAGTAACTGGGCGATGAGGCCAGAGCGAAGCCCTGGTTGAGTCACGACAGCCACCGTCCCTACAACAGCTTTGTTTACCTGCCCCCACTGCGGCCACAATTAACGCAGCAGAGAAGTGGACGGACCAGGTACCCTTGGATCCGAGCGCCCTGTTCCAAGTACGCCGCGTGTGCTTTGTTCTGCCGCGCGCTGACGTGCTGCTGTAGGTTTTTTGAATTGTTGTGACAAAAGAGAGCAGCTATGCTAAAATGTTGCCACTCTAAACAGTGCAGAGGACAGCGGCACTCACAAAGCCCTGTGTAACCTAAACTCAGGCAACCAGAGCCACAAATATCCGCTCAGTCACTCCAAGGTGACGAGCTATAGAAATATGCAACTTATCTATTCATGTTAATTTATTGCTTATTAATTTCCATCTTAATTATAACATGACTTGAAAGGCTCATCACATAAACTGTCTATAACGTGGACCTTCAAATGTTTATTAAAGACTCTTTGAGTTTCACTGTCTCTACTTTTAGTAAAGTCTTTAAACAGCTGGACTGAGGGTTAAATCACAGTTTTATGTCTGGGGGGAATAATCAGGTTCCATTTCAAAGTCTGTTCAATGCTGAGATTTTACAATCTTGCTTGTGTGACATGTTATTTCACATGAGAGAAAAACAAGGTCTTCACGGAGCCAGGTTGGTTTATTGATTGAAGAAACACAGCAGATTCCTCTCACTGTTAACACCGTTCATAATTTGCTTTCCTCGGCTTGTCAAACACTCCACATGAACATATAAACACATATTTTTTGTTCAAAGTAGTTCGGCCACTTGATGGAGAGTCACATTTTCAAGTTAATATAAGTTAAATAAAATATGCCATGCAGCTGGTTTCCATGTTGTTGTTGGCTCATCCTTCCATTTTTAATTCAAGTCCAGATAGCTTTATTTGGTAACTGATGATCTGAACATTGATTCGTCTTCTCCCAGTAATTTTACACTCACTGTTTCCGGTGGGAGCAGATTTGCTGCAGACACAGTGAGCTGCTTACTCCAACATCAGTTCCCTAAACCAAATACACTGTTTACTGTGAAACTTTAATGATCACTTCCAATCTGCCATCTTATTTCTACATTTTTGGAATCCCCCTGCTCGCTGTTAGATTATGATCTGCGAGCCAATGTTCTGTTTTTGGCGCCCTATTAGCATCATTTCGTCCATCAAGCGACATTAATTGTGAATGAATGCAAACTCTTGCAGAAGAATACGGTCTTCAAGAGGGCTGTCACATACTTTCTCCACTTGGGAGGACCTTTAACCTACTTAGCCGAGGAACTGCACCGTTTCAAGTAGTGCAGCTGAAAGATACGCACCTGCCCGCTTTTTACTCTCACATTGCTGGCCGATTTAAGAGGAGAGAAAGTATTTGATCTAAATGGCACTACACTGACTGCAGGTGTGGAATTTCCTCCACAAAATGTTTCCAGACCGAGTCAATCCACCGAGCCGGCCCCTGCACTGATGTGCTGTGAATTGTAAGTTTTGGATGAAGTGAAACGATCAATTTTGGATTTTGATGTCAGTGTCAGAGTGGAAGGTTCAGAACGAGGTTTCAGCTCCACACTAGACTAAATGGACCGTTTCGTGCGTAATAACGCACAAAAATGTTTTCAATACTTTGGATAAAAAGACGTAAAGAGCCACACACATTTCACTTACGAACGATAAGAAAACGTCTTTTATCTTGTGGTTTATAGAAATATATATATGATTGTTTTTTCTGTAACCAGCCCAAATATTTATAATTCAAGAACTGGAGAACCTTTTCTGGATTTAGCTTATTTTCTTCTGGAATATTATTATGATTTTCCTGATATTTAGAGATTAAATCACGATGCTTGAGGAAGCAGTTTAGTGCTTAATCGGAATATTAACCAACTCTACGTGTTTCTGCTCCTTTCCAAAGAAACGTGATCATTGTTTTCTATATATTGAAGGCTGATGTTTTGATAATATTACTAAATACTCCCAAAAATGTTTTAAAAAATTGCAGCGAGAGTCTCGAGACCAAGAAATAGGGATGAACATTAATCGTGCGTAATTTACACACGCAGAATTGCAGCACAAATCTTTCATTACAGGTCTGTTTTTTGCTAAAGCAACGCAACCATTCATCATTTCATCTTTAATGTCATAGGCTACATGTGTGTATATTTTCCCCCATTTGTTTAAAATCATTCCAACTGGGGAGAAAAAATGAAAAGAACCTGATGGTTGTTTAATTTTTTTTTTCTCGCGTCAAAGAGCAAATTAGAAACAAGTTGAATTTTCGGTCTGTGGATTGCGAGACGAATAATCCCCCATGTTTTTGCACTTTGCACTCGGCCGGTGTGTGGCTGGGGTTGCAGGTCAGGACCCCGGCCCTTCAGCCATCTCCTCACATCTCTCAGGGTATTGAACTATCGTAACGACGAGATGGAGAAAAGCACTCCAGTGCCCAGGCGCTTTGCTCCATCTGCTGAGCTGAGCTGAGCTGAGCTGAGCTGAGGGGGGTGAGGATATCGGGAAAGGTTGTCTGTGTGATATAAACTAGCAGAATGGACTGTTATTATGAGCGGGTTAATAACACGTAAATAGTCCCATGGCAGCGTATGGACACGGTGAAGGAAAAGTAGAAACAGAATCAACACAAATCTGAAGCATGATTAATTGCATCTTATCAGATAATGGATCTTTTGCTTCCCATGTTTTTAAATTTGATTTCAGTGTGAATGTTGGTAATTAAGTGCACTTCGAAAGCTCATGAAATGTTCTCCAAGGTCAGCTGTGGAGAAAGTTTGACAATGGCACCAGTTGCTCTGTACAAAGCCAAAGAGCAGAATTTTAAAAGCGTGTCAGAACAGTTGCACCGCAAATTAGCGTCGTGTCCCTGCATCGTTTGAGTAAACAAAATGCACGCTGTTTTCTTCGCAAAGCTTCCACCAAGTCACCACTGTTTCCCTGGGGCGGCGCGGGGGAGCGTACAGGCTAAATTACGCATACGCTTTTTACCCAGTACAAATACACCCCTAACTGCTCAGCTCGGATGTTTTCAACAGAAACACGTGCAAAAAAATATTTCTTATTAGAATAAGAATTCGCTGTAAAAGTCAGAGATTTGCTGAACCAACCTTGGCAGGGGCCTTCTTCACGAGCTCCTTGGCGCGTCCGTTTATCCCGCTTCAGCTGCCATGGCCGCGTGAAATTCACTGCAGGTAAAAGTTAACTTAGATACACAACTATATCTCACCGGGGACAATATTGTCTCGCACAAAGCGCCGCATGCAGCCAGTCAGCTCCAGATTTTTATGGGATCCTAATGTGGAGGGTCTATGGACCAGGGTCCTGCTCTCTGACTCAGTAATCCACAAGGTTGAGAGCTTCGCCTCATTTACATAATGTTAGAGGTCTGGGGCCGAGGCCTACCTTTCTCTGCGCCCTGAAAAGGCACCATGCTGCCGCTGGCAAGAGAGTGGAAGGGGCGCACGGAAGAATAGAATATCCAGGTAGGAAACATACTGAAATATTTATAGAAGGGGTTTTATTTCATGACTTCATTTATCTAGTCTTCGATGGAAATATGTTTCCATTTATTTTTAACATTTGGTTCGCATCTGTTAGCCTCTTTTCAGTTTTGGGGGACTGGTGTTTATTATGTTTTTCACATCACCCTATCCAACTTTACGCGCGCACCTGGTTGTTTTGCACAACAACACTACGGTCCCACCACTTCCCTTTTAAATCTGCTGCGTGGTCCAGGCATCTAAAGGAAGGAGGGATGGGGAGGAGGAGAAGAAGTTCATCTCCTGAAATATGCGCAGGAACAATGATTTTGAATCAGCCTGTCGACTTGACTGGAGATTGCCGTTCTCGGTGTGTTTGCCGTAATTGATGGCTGACCATGTCACAATCTTCATTTGTTCAATTAGGGTAGGCAGCTACTTGGTGCCACGCCACGCTAAATTACATTAGTGGCTTCACGCATGCAGAGGAGTGCTTTCTTCCTCCACAGTGAAGGAAGATGGTGGCACTGACAGGGGGGGGGGGGGGAAATGAGCTGCTTCAAAAGATCCTGATGATGGCGATGATAATAAAAAAAAAACATCCAAACAAGCATCATCGCCCTCACCACGATCCGTGCACAGCTTTATTTGTCTTGTTAGGAACTATATGGATTCGATAGGTCCATGCATGACGCACGGTAGCCTATAATGGGAGAGCTATATTAACCGGTCGTCATTATTGCAATTTGTAGCCCCTCTTCTCTGCCGTGACCCCCCCCCCCCCCCCCCCTGTGCCCCCCCCCCCCCTCCTCTGTTGTGTCTCTCTCTTCCTCTGACTCTTCCCCCGGCGCCAGTCAGTTTGCACAGAGATTACAATGTCAGGTCAAGACTGCAGAGTGTCATGAATGCATGTTGGCCAGACTCGGAGGGACAATATTGTCTCCAAATTGCATTAAGTCCAATTACACCTAGAAAAGTGAGCACGTTTAATTAAGCATTCTCAGAAATGTGGGGAAGCGTCAAGTGTTTATATTTTATCATTATTAATTCAGCCATTTGAGACACAATTGTAAGATGGCACACAACCATGATACTTAAGTGACCTTTACAGGTTTATTATGGAGACTTAGAGTGCTTATTCACCATGCTCCTCCAGTTATACAATACAAAGGATTATATGAGATATTGAGCTTCACATTCGAATCTTCTCATTTGACAGTCACAATATAAATTCTAATCCTGTATGGTATGAGTGTGCTGAGCCCTCCCCTGCTGATTATTAATGTTTTATATATAGTGCAGCACACACAGGTCGGATCCCTATTTTCGTTCCCTTTCTGAGCATATCTGGGCTTGTCCCCTCTCTGCTGGGGCAAAATGATGCTTAAGAAGCATAAATGAGCTGGTCATACAACTTCATCGTGCCTCTGATGATACTCGGTGGCCCTCATGTCTGCTCAAAGTGCTCTCAAAGTTTCTAGAAAGAGTGGAATTCCCTCCTGACGCAAAATATTCATATGTGGTCAGATCAGCTGATGCGCACAACATAGTGGCTGATTTCTCACCTGTGCACAGATGCAAGGACGGGATCGTAAACATGTGCCGGCGTTGTGTCCGCGCAATTCGACTTAAAACAAAAGAGCAAAGTGTATTTTCATGAACTATTTCCCTTAAAATGTCAATGACTATTGTTTGCTGGTTTAGGAGTTTCGCTCCGCCCCCTGTGTTTGTCGTAAACCTGGCTCCTGGCTCCAATAAACCCGGGCTAAGAGCGCCCTGGGCTCGCCTCCTTCTCGAAGGCGATCAATAGGATCTCAGGCGCACTACAAGCACTCTCTTACGTAGACATCCACCAAGGAGAGAGCCGATACAACAACACGGTTGATCTGCTCAAACAAAAAAATCTACCTGCTCTCTGAATCATGTCGTTGAGCCCAAAGCACACTACGCCTTTTTCAGTGACAGATATTTTGAGTCCAATCGAGGAGACCTACAAGAAGTTCAGTGGCATGGACGGCGCAGGGAACCTAACCTCTCCACTGGGAGCCTACCGACAGCCGCAGGTGTCTCAGACCGGGATGCAGCAGCACTCCATGGGCCACAACGCCTCCGTGGCCACCACGTACCACATGCCGCACTCCGTCTCCCAGTTCTCGCACAGCGCCATGGGGGGATACTGCAATGGAAGCATTGGCAACATGGGAGACCTCCCGTCGTACCAGGAAAGCATGCGGAATAGTGCAGCAGCAACAGGGTGGTACAGCGCCAACCCTGATCCCAGATACTCCACAAGTAAGTTCTCTCCTCTATTTATGCACACTTTCATCGTTTTTCATTTGCTTTGTTTGCCTTGTAAATAACGAAATCCAATGGACATTTCCGGAATGGCAGGATTACGCACACGATTAAATATACAAATGCGTACATTTCAAAACATTTCATCTCTTTTTTATAACTATAGAAAGTTTATACAAATAGTGAAGATGGTTTTGGAATTTTTTAAAGTAAATTGACAGCTTATGGAACTGAAAAGGAGATCATTCTTTCAAGTCTGCCTCGTTTTTTTTTTTTTACCTTTGGCAGAGTTCATATTTAGAATAATTATTATAACAACTATAACATATTCATATTATTATTATCAATAGTGTTATTTTAAATAATAATAATAATTATTATGCTTATTTAAATCTAATGCTTTTCAACTTGAATAATTAGCAGCTTCAAAAAAAAAAAAAAAAAAAACAATACTCTAAGGCGAAATAATGTTCTCCTCTTCCGGTTATTGAACGTATGTATATGTATGTATATTTTTAAGTTTCTAGATTCATGGGACCTTCCACAGGTATGAACATGACCGGCATGGGCAGTCTCACAGGGATGGGTGACGCCACCAAATCCATGCCAGTCCTCCACGCTGCGCCCAGGAGGAAACGGCGCGTCCTGTTCTCGCAGGCTCAAGTGTACGAGCTGGAGAGGAGGTTCAAGCAGCAGAAATACCTGTCGGCGCCGGAGAGGGAGCACCTGGCCAGCATGATCCACCTGACACCGACTCAGGTGAAGATCTGGTTCCAGAACCACCGGTACAAGATGAAGCGCCAGGCCAAGGACAAGGCGGCGCAGCAGCTGCAGCAGCAGCAGCAGCAACAGGACGGCAACCTGTGCCAACAGCAGGCGCAGTCTCCGCGGCGCGTCGCCGTGCCGGTTCTGGTGAAGGACGGTAAACCGTGTCAGAACGGCTCCAACACGCCGACGCCGAACCAGCAACAGGTGCAGCAGCAGGGCCAGCAGCAGGGCCAGCAGCAGCAGCAGAACGGAGCGGGGGTGGTGCTCGCGTCCGCGGCCGGCAGCCTGGGCCAGCATCAGACCCAGCAGCAGGTGAACGCTTTGGAGCTGGAGGAGATGTCGCCCAGCCCCCCCTCGCTGCACAGCCAGCTAAACATGGCCCAGATAGACACGTCTGCTGTAGATTACACCAGTAACATGGTCAGCTCAAACCTCCTCTACGGCAGAACGTGGTAGGACCTAATACACAGTACTGTCACTTTTTTATGTCGACCTGCGGATGAGCCCGTGCAAGAGCAATACACACACGTATATATGTATAAATACATATATGTATATATGTGTACATGTATGTTTATATATACATATATGTATGTGTGTGTTGGAGGGGGCCTTCTCTGGTGTTGGAGGGGACTTCGAGGCGCACCAGCTGATCAGGGCACATTTTCTTGACATCTCTGAGAGGGGAGTCTATTTTTGAGCATTGCAGAAATGGCTGCCCTTGAAAGCAGTTATGTCATTTCTGGACCTTTTGTAATCCATGTTTTGGACCTTCCTCATGATGTTTTAAGCGTTTAGTCCATGTTGTTCAAACAGAAAGGAATGCTGCTTCACTTGAGTTCGGACTGGACTAGAGGTGAGGGGCTGTGGGATCAGGTCTGAAGTACACTATAAGCCCCCCCACTCCTCATTTGCGGTGATAACCTGGTATTTTATCATATTAATATTGTAAACTAATGTATTCATTTAGACTTATTGAATAAAGTAGGGACTTGTATATTTGGCTAACACACAAGAATGCGTTTAACTGTATAATAATCGTTATTGCGTCCACTTTTCCTGTTTTTCTTTATTCTTTTGTAAGTTAAAAAGGAACAAATGCGTGATGGCTGCTGTATATGTTTCAAAAAAAAAAAAAAAAAAACAAGTGAACGTTAACAATAAATAACTTGAAGTGTGAGAGCTATTCCTGAAGAAGTAATTTTTTTTCTAAAAGCGATCTGTTGTGGAGTGTATTTTCATTATGTTGTGATTGAGAGCAAATTGAGCTGGAAAGCAAGGTCGATGAGGGAGCCAGCATTGTTCAGGTGACATTTTGGAGGGCTGCCTTTCATGGAACACGTCTGCAAGACTGAGAGCTGGAAATCCTTCTCCTAACACTCGCCAGCAACTTAAACATTTGCATTAATTCGCACATCCATGGATTGTATTTCTTGTTTCTAAACTCTCTTTTTAGCGTACTGAGCTACCTTTGTTTACCAGGCTTTCGTTTAATCGCTGTGTGTAATTGGTCAGTGTTATTGGAAATGAGCTTCCATAAAATACACGATGACAGGCAATTAGAATAATAAGAAGGACTGTATTATCTAAATGACATGCTGAACGTTGTTAATATTATTATTATAATAAGGATGCATTCATGTTTTTCTAACTATAGCCTTTATTCTTAATATACGAATCATTATTACAATAATTAAAATAATTAAAATAATAATAATATCCATTATATTCCTCTAATAATAATAATGATCATTATTATTATTATGGCCAGGCCACGGTACCTTTGCTAAATTACTCATTACATTACAAATTATAAAATCGAAGATTTTCAACATCACATTAACATCAAATAATGAAAATGTGATTATTGTTGTTTTCACATATTTTGAAACCATTTAATGAATTCCTCACTTTTTTTTTTTTTTTTTTTTTTTAATAAAAGTGACCCTGTGCGTAAATGACGCGTCAGGGCAGCCAGCTACCTTTTTAAGGACATTCATAGTTGTGATTCACGCACCTTTTGGTTTAGATGATGATGGTGTGAATTTTGTTATTTTATCTTTGGGAATATTTTCGGACTTGATGAGTCTTGTTTATTTTGAATTGAGTTGTTATTGTAATTTATGATCAAATTATTATTGGCCAATCATAGGCAAAATACATTTCAAAAATATTTAGACAGTTTAAAGTGTGTAAAATATATTATTTTCCTGTATTTATTTTTGATTTATTTTTTCTGATGCACTCAAACCCCCTGTAAATGTCTCACCCACACACACACACACACACACACACACCTTTAGAAGATGAATGATTTGCGCAAACAAACTCCAAAGTGTTTAAGGCCATCACTTAGCGTCAGTGCTTCTGTCCTCCAGAACCTTTTTCCACACCTGCAGTGGTCTGATAATAGACCCTGACGTTTCATTTCCTCCGGTCATTTAAACATTTTTTGTAAATTACTTCTCAATGCCCCTTTGCTGATGACACCCTGTGATGATGATGATGATGATGATGGCTATCAGTGTGTCTAGATGGAGACCTCGGAGGGCCTCCATTTCCCAAACCCTTCACATACCTGACAGCTGTATGTATATGTGCTATCATCCACACACTTGAAGGAAGCACCGCAGCCAATATGCACCTGACATTTGGAGCCGGGCGTCACAACTCCATCAGAGGAGAGTTTGATAAGAGCATTAAAAAAAAGAGAGGAATGCATTCCACAATTTACACTTTGATGCTACGAGATGTATCTGATAGATTTTGTCTCTAGATTGAGGGCATGAATGAGCCATCAACAAAGCTGTTGAAGGTGGACCACATGAAATGAAAGTGGAGGTGAAGCCATTCTTTTCTCTTTTCAATAGCCATAGTTATGGTGCACTAATAGGCTATGCTTGGTAATCACTGGCTATTGTGCCTGTTGCTCCTGTGCAGTTTATTGGAGGTACCTCTCTTTGAAAGGACATGTGAGACAGGCTGGGTACTGTAATTGGCGCTGGCATCATCATTTCTGTCTGGAAAGTTTCGGGAGGCTGCAGCCGCTGCTGTGTGGCGTTCCCTCCATGTATGTAGTTGCAGGTGCAAATGCATGATGCACGGCAGTGAACAAACAGAAAGCAATTGTGTTCGCACACATGCACATGCAGCACAGGCTCGCATAAACAAAGCAGCTGAACAACTCTACCTCTGTTACACAAAGCCGGTATTTCTATCAGAGCGAGAGGTCGTGCACCGCAGCCTCAATGCCATACTTTTAGCACGGAGCATCACACAGAGGATATTCCATTTTGGGGATGTAAAGAATTTTTTCAGACCATTCTTCTCAGGTAATTGCAGGTTGCAGTGCATAATGTGAATGTGGAAGGAAGCCTTGATTCAGTCTCCGCAAACACACACATACACACACACACGCACTCCCTTCCTCCCCATACTTAATATGTCAGAAGGTCTGATCGCAGAGAAACCTTTTCAAGTCCTATTGATGTGTTCCTCAATTGACCATGGCGACCTAGCAACCTGGAGAGCGCTAATTGGCAGGGGCTTAACATTATTGGCTGCAGAGTTTGCACAGAAACGCAGGCCCAACATATAACCCCCATCATGAACAGTTCAGCGTTCGGCCAGTGCACCACCAGGGCAAACTGTCTGCAGTCTTTATTGAAAAAAAACAAAACAAGTAAGAGCAAAGTCTGGCCTGGTTTCTGAGGAGAATGTCGTCCCTTGAAACTGACAAAAAGGTTTCTTCAATGCATACATGCATTTCTGCTTTTATAGATAAACATCCTTCATACGCTGAGGGGGTTTTATCCAATGTTTATACCCTTGAGTGCCATTCCACATCTTCTCCCATGTTACATGTTGCCTCACTCGTAATGAATGTCAGAGACGAGGTCCACTTTTCATCTCCTAGTTTTGAACAAATTGCACTGAACTGTAAATATTCTGAGACAGTGAGATTTTAATTAGTGTATTGCCCCCCGTGCTCTGCCGAGGAGACAATCCCCCTCTTCTGTACTGGGACAAACCTGAGTGTGGCTGGTTTGGCTGGCTTCCATGGAATGAGTTGCTTGCAAGTCGGCAAGTGTTTGACCCAGGAAGCAAGAAGTTCCCTGAATCCCATGATTTTCAAATGAACAAAAAAAAAAAAAAAACTGCAAATAATCATACTACAGAATGAGGAAAAAAAGGCGTTTCAAGAAGGTCAAAGGACTCGGAAAGCAATTCTCGCTCTAATAGATTTCCATGAAATTAAATACATGAAACCATATTTTTACTGTTGCTTTGGTTTGACGATAACATGGACTCAATTGCGTGCACGCATACACACACACACATTGTATGCTATTCCAGCTACTGCAGGACTTGCTCTAATTCCATTGCCTGCTATGAATACCATTTTAGCAATATGAGGATCTGCAGGCCAAAGCAACCTTTTTGAAGACTACTCACAACAGTCTGTACAAGAGAGGGGGGTGGGGGGGAGTTAAGGATGAAGGGCCAGGTTAGGTGTGTGTGTGGGGGGGGGGGGCTAAAGCCAGCATCCCTTATTAGAAAACCATGTCACATTCTCTCTCCCCTGCGCTGGCCGGACTCACTGCGCTGCCAGTAATCCCCCCCCCTCCAAGTCCTTCCCCGGCGCATGTTATTCAATTCGCTCATAAGTAGTTAGAGAAACTGTTTTCAGTCACCACTAATAACTACTGACCTCCAGTGACACAGGCCAACAATAGGATTGTCAGGTCTGAGACGCACAACCAAAAGAAGCTGATTAGGAACTCAAGAGGTTTGAAGCAAGAATCAATGGCCGCTCTGTGCCCGGCCATGGTGCTTCCAGCATGGCACTGATGATTGTGGGACCTCCATTAGTTATGCCTCATTAAGTCCCACAAACTCCTCTTTACCAAAATTAGTTGAGCCAATTCCAAAAGAAATCTATTACAGACCGCAACAGCCCCTACTGGTGTGTCACTGTGTCGAGTCCCACGGATGGCAGAGGTTGGAGAAGGATATCTTCTGCCATTTTTAGATTTTTTTACTTTCACAGTGCTAAATGAAACATTCCCACACATTTTCAGCTGAAAAACCTAAGGCTTTCTCACTGAATGTATAATTCATATCCTCTATCCTCACACATACTCTCTCAAGTACAAACCTTACATATATTTTCCTATAAGTTTCAACGCCATTACTGCCACACACACATATTATGTCTTTATTTGTATTACTTCAGGAATGCTTTCTCAAAATTCTGGTGTGTTTCAGTTGGCATAAAAATGGGGGCAGCATATTAGTGACTAAGATGTGTCATGAAATGGACAAGCGTCTCTACTGCACGTGACATCCCCCTGTCAATCAGTCTGCCACATGGACAGGGCTGCACATGATATGATCGTCCTCCAACCCTGGAATGGCTTTAACCTGCCCCCCAAACAACAGAAAAAGGAAATCTGACGTGCACGAAACACATTTCATTGTCACCTTCCCGATATGTAAAGAGGTGAAGTGAAAATGTTAAACACGTGGAATTTTCTATTCAAAAATTCGAAAAAGGCACATTTACCCGATAAAAGAGTTCATCTCTGTCCTTCACTACACTCCTCTTTACTTTTGAACCAGCGAGCAGTTCAGCCTCCCAACTCACTGTTGCCACGGTAATGGCCAGCTGCCAGTCTGCGGATTACTGGTTAATAGGGCCAGGGCTGGAGAACAGTTCAATGACGGTACGCAACCTATAAGATCTTTGTGTGTCGGCCTGGAGGCAGTTGTCTACGTGCGTGTGTGTGTGCATGTTTCTAAGTGTGGTACTGTCTCTTATTTCAGTTCTTTTTATAGACATGAGTGAGTCTGGCTGCAGAGTGATTGTATTGGGTTATAAAGCCAGGTATTCATGCTGTAGATCAATAAATATACAAGGGAGGTAGAAATTGTAAAGGGTCAAAAACAAGGCTCAAGGACAATACTTAAAACATGCCTCTAATTAAAAACAGAAAACTACTCCATGAGGGGAGAGGATCCGAAAGTCAAACACACACACATAAACACACACATTACATTTCATTTAGCACAAATTGACTTGAATGGCAATAAGACAACAGAAACAGCCTCCGCTCAATAGCTTTGTCCGTCAAATTAAACCCGCAAGGACATAATCGTTTTTTCAAATATAACATGCAGTAATCGGCCCTCCTCCAAAACACGCAGGAGTCTCAATATAACTGTCCCAGAGAGCCGTGGGGGCCAAAGAGGACCACCCACTTTCTTTTCAATTATCATCTTGCAGCAACCTGTCTCCTCTCCAGCATTCAGCAGGAGACACTGACTGCTCTCCAGAGGGAATTACAATTAGACGGCTGTTTGTCCCCCGAATAAACTTACAGACTGTAGCCGACAATCTCGGCCCCGCGGAGCATGTGACCCCCGAGCGCAAACAGGATTACGCCCCCAAATCCCATGTTCCTTTACATGGCTCCCCTTTTCCTCTTGAGCTGCTGTTGTGGTCAGGGGGTCTCAGGGCTGAGGCAGGGAGGGGTGATGCGGGAGCTGCAACTGAAGTCCCCTCAAATACACAAATCACTTGAGGTATGAGTGAGAGTGCAGTTTCTTCCTTTACTATTCATTTGTATGAAGTAGTGAAGTATGCAACAAAAGGGACAATTTTATTTTAGTCTGATCCATTTTGGAATGGGTGGATGGGGTAAACTTTAATATAGATAAAATACTTGTGATCCAGTAAATATATGTGATATAGTTCAGGAAAGAAATCATGGACATTGTGTAGAGATTGAGATTTATTTATGGGACTCTTCTTTATCATTGTGACAAGGGGCTTTTTAAAAAAATATTTTTCTTTTATTTCTCAGTTAAAATGTATGGATCTCATTCAGATAAATCAGCCTAATGAAGTGGATTGTTATTGTGGTTGCAACTTGGTGGAGATGCAAAGACAAATCCACATTTAATTAATCTGAGTTGGACTCATGAGGAGATTGTTGGGCCTTAATGGAAATACACATTATTATATCTTATATTATCATTATTATATTTTTGTTGCAATTCCAGGATTATTTTTTAGTTTTCTTTAACAATATGAGCTGGAGCTTTTTTCAACGTTTGTATCATCTCACACAGAGAAATGTGTGGTTGTTGATGAGAAAAAAAAATCAGTGTAGCTTGACTGAACTTAAAGTGGCTGCTGGGCCTTGGTGGCGGTACAGTATGTGCTCTACATAGTTACTATACTAGTTCAATAACGTCACTTCTAACAATACATATTATTGTGTATTATTTTTATTTCATTTGCATGACATAAACTTTGGTTGCTCAAAAAGAATTACATGTAAACACAATATTTATTTTTAACTCCCTAATTTGTTTATTTTGAATGATTGCTTGAATGAAACCTTTGGATTTTGTGAATCCCAGACGTCTGCGTCCGCACTGCTTTCAGTGTTGACTAAACTCTCTCTTTTATTCCAGCAGGCTACCACGGGTCCATTATTTACTTGTAACTTGTATCTTCTGTGAATTATCTGTCTGTTAAAACCTCATCAGTGCAAATAACAATCACACTGAGAATTTGTTTCAGGGGACACCAATTACGGCTCAATCCACATGGGACAAAGGCCGTGTTTTCAGATGGGAGTCATACTGCCCAGTGGATCTGGAGTGTTTATTTGCCCCGCTGTAGCCAGCTGGTCATACGAAGGCACAGAAAGGCTACATTGACTCCACCCTGCAGGGGGTAGTGGCACAGCAAAAGGGGAAATGGGACTCTTTTTCAGCTCTCCTCTCCATAATGCAGCGCACCCAATCAAAGAGCCCCCGGATCCTTTTGTGAGGGGGGACAAGCAAAGGAGGGAGGCCCGGTGAGAGCGAGATGGAGGGAGGAGGGGGAGTGGGTTTGGGCAGCCAACCCCCTCCTCCTGACGCTGTCCGGTCTGTGCAGCCAGCCACACTTCACAGCTAATTAGCGGTCAGATTCACTGGCCCCTAATCAGCAGGACATGTTAAAACTGCCCTAATCAGGCCTAATCCTGGCTTTGTGTCACACACACAAACACACACACACACACACACACTCACAGCCTTCCTCTGTCTACTTACTCAGTCTGCTGTATTGATTAAGGCATCATTTGGGGATTTGGTGGTCAATACGCTGCAATCTGTGGTGGGCTGTAGGTATGAGCTGGACGACACTGTATAATGTCAGTGAATGAGACTTTAAGATAAAGCCTCTATAGGGACATGGGTGGCCCTGCTCCCAGTAGTGAGACAGTCTCGTGTCAAAAAATGACCAGTGAGGAGAACAGTGCTGCAACCCATGAGCCCATTAAGGCTGGAGGATGATGATGTCTGCAGGCATTTCCTTCAGAGTCAGAGGACAAAGCTCCACATGGTTTCATCCCTGACTGAGGGGATGTAAAATGCCTTAAAAGGCTGATGTAAATTCTGGATGTAAATTCTGGATGATAACCACACAAACAGCATCCAATATGTCAATATGTGTCAAAAAGCACAGATCAACAAGCAAGCAGGGGTCAGCAGTGGGTATCAAGATAAAGATTAAGGAGGCACAATAGATAGCATGATTTATCCCAACACAGTCATGTCATGAGTTCAGCAGCTGCAGTCACAGTTCATGATCACAGATGACTCCCAATAATCTTTGCCGTCTTCTCCACCTCACTCTCCCATGGGAACATGACGCTCTTTGCTCATTCGGTGATCTTGGTGCAGACCTTGACAATGCTACAGAGGCTGTTCGTGTCTTTAATGGATAATCCATTGAACCGACAGAGAAAGGAAAAAGTTAAAAACCTTCAATAAATGAAAACCAAAGGTTACTTAAAATCTCTGACATTGAAAGAGTTCAGCTTCCTCTAAATGGATTCTCTGTTGTCCACGTATGACAATAGACACACTGTTGATATCCAACTTAAGTTGACAGTCAAAAACTGCACATTGATATTTACGGGACTTAACCATCTGAACTTCTTCTCCCTGGGGGACACTTTATGTTCAGTGTATTACTTAGGTCAAGGTTATTGTCATCGGCCAGTTTTATAAACTCAGGCTGAGACGGTAAACCCTGAAGTCAGAGGACAGAGAGAAAGTTTCAAATCGGCATGAGAAGCTGTTCAGGGAGATTAAAATAAGAGGCGAGGCTCTCATTTGGGATGTGAGGCTGCATCTTGTTAAAACTGAAGAAAGTCAACAAATTAAATCTGGGTATTTTCTCGGTGCTTGTACACACTGTCCAGCAATCTGAAGTGAAGTGTCTGCAAAGGAAAAGGAAACACAATAATGTCTCTTTTAATCCCAAGTGTCGTAAATTCAGTAGGTCTGACTTTTGTGTGTGATGGGTGACGACTTCCAGACTGTAACAAAACACAGCGGATGTTGATGGAAATATAAGCAGTATTTGCGGTGAAATTACGTTAGTTAATTAGACATTAATTAGACATGCTCTGCTGAATGATGTTCCAGCTCATGTTGTCTGTTTCATCTCACAAGTTGTACAGCCTTGACTCCAGGATCTCCACTATCTAAGGAAGTTCTATGTACACCCAAGGATCTTTTACATTAACATCATGCCATGTAACGTGTAGATATGAAATTATTAAGAATGAATGTCACAACTGGCAATGAAAACTTCACAATATGTTGCGTTCTTTTGCTCCTGGATCTTACGTCACCTGTTCAACTTTAGAAAGTTTCTTTTGAAAGTCTGCTGTGGCTCGCCTCACGTGCACAGGGTTCAGTTTCGACCGAGCTTCGATGTCAAAAACATCAACTCGCAATTTTGTGAAGTAAGAAGTATAGTAATTTATCACTTACTTCAGCCTTTCAGCCATTAACCGGTCTATAGTGTTAATTAGGATCCAATGCAGACACTCCAAGATGGGCGTGAATAGTGAGTCGTATTTCCATATGCAGATTTTTCTGCTACCACTCATTAGTAATGAGCCACATTAGCAGAGCTATTAGGGCATACATACACATCTAATCTGCCTCCATCCTGTCATACAATAAGTGAAATACAAAAGATATGTTTGAAAACACATTGTTGAAATTTTTTAAATCATTTTTATCATTGTTTTTTTTTTTTTTTATCCTCCTCTCGTGTGTCAGCACCACTCACGCCACAGCCGTCCACCTGCCTGAATGCTGCCTGTCTTGTTTGTCCTTGATTTGGTTGATTTAGAGATTACTGGTAAACTTCAGTGGGAGAAAATGAGGCTGTCAGCGCTGACAGTATACGGATGAATTTTAATCCAACCGCCGAGCTGGGGAGAATGGATTTAGTAATTACCATACTTTCCGGCGATATAAGGCCATAAATTAAACTCTCCAGCAACTTCTCAAGTGACAACTCATCTAATCAGGGGGACAATCATGGAGAGGCCTTGCTGTTTACTGATTGCTCTAATCAAAAATGGCTTCTTCAAACACAGCTAATTGGTCAGTTTACTCACCGAACGGGGAGGCAAATGTAGAGGGGGCCCACTGTCGTGATTTGAAGGACCCAAATATCTCCCATTTGCATTGAGTGCCACCAGAACACACTTGACTCCCACAAGTTATCAGCAAACCAGACAATTATTCATCAGGCACGAATTGGCACATCAAAGTCAAATCAGAGAATTACCGTCAGGAAGACCCCGAAGCAAGGGCTGAGAGAGGAAAGGTGGCTTTTTGATTGACCCCATTGCCCTTCGCTCAGACTAACAGAGCCTGGCTGTCATTGCCACGTGTCACACCGCTTCATAGCCACAGCACATCTGAGGTACAAAAAACAGGGATGGAAGACAAATATTACTGTCAGACATCTGTACTTCCACTTGTTGACAATGAATGAACTGACTGTTATTCATTTTAAGGACTGCAGTTTCCTTTTCTGCTTCAGAGTCAGTGCGAAGCTTTAGTTAACACCTAGTTTATCATTTAAGGTCAGCATCCAATATGGACCCGGGGTGTGTCTTGTTGTCGGAGCTTCCGCATCCGCCCCAGACTACGCCCGAGCAGAGAGGGATGCCGCCTCGTGTCTGTGCAATACAGGTCAGTAAAACTGAGTCACCTCTTGAATGTTGCCGTGGAAGAAGCCAGGTATTTGTGGCGTGTCCGGCGCAAGTTTTATGAAGTTTGCATGCGCGGATAATTCACCGCTGAACTTTAATGAGAGCGCTAGCTACTGCCGAGCACGTGCGGCGATCATCCCCGTCTGTGCCCTGCGGACACTTATACACTGATTGTTGGTTCATCTTTAGGTGGAGACGTTCACACGGGATAACAAATGTTCATGTGCATGTATGTGTTATGACAAGTTATGTATGTGTATGACAAGTTATCGTGAACATGTTATATTTTACTTTTTACAAAGATGCACTTTGGTAAATATTAAGATGCTATGACAGACGAATGTACTGAGTGAAACTCAAAGAGATTATTTTCTGTTAATAAAAAGACTACGCCCGAGCAGAGAGAGATGCCGCCTCGTGTCGTCCCTGCTGCTCACCCGTGACTGTGCATTACAGGATTCAGTTGTTGCTGTGGTCCCGAACCCGGGACCCGTAACACAAGTCAGTCAGTTTCCTGACTTCTCCTGAGTAACACAACTGTTCAGTGAAGTTAAAATTAACAAGCAGATCCTGTTAAATGCCCCCGCTATGTTAGGAGCATTTGATTCAGATGTTGAAAAAACAGCTGGTGTTCAGGATAATGTGCAAAGATGATGAGCCCAGTCATATTGAAATCTATCAAAGGGCTGTAATTCACTGACATACCTGCAAAGGACCAACATAACATACAGATAAAGCATATATATTACTGACTGTATCACCGTGTGTGGAGCCTGTATTCCACTTTCCTTTTAGCATATTTGACTCTGGAGTTTGTGACTAAATAAAGTCATCAAAATGATTAAAATGTTCTGCTTTCAGCCGGGTTTCAAAAGGAAAACGTGTTTGGAATGTTTCTCATTCTCTTAATCACTTTATTGAAGAAGTTATTAACTATCCTCTTTACCGTTAAAGCAGCACTGACATCCAGATTAGCTAAAGAATGCCACTAATGTTGATAAATCATTTTCGTCATTCACAATTTGAAATATTTTACATCTGCTTACATCTGAGAGAGATGGTACAAGGTTATTGCTGAGCATTATTACAGCCATGTAACAACTGAGACCCACTGCCAATATTATTAATGATTTAATTGTGATTCTAACATAGAGGCAATATAGGCAAGCAAGCAAACAAAAAAAAAAAAAAACACTTTGCCCTCATACATCCTGAGAGCACTCATTATGATTGCTATCACCTATTACCCCCTATGAGGAGGTTATGTTTGGTATTGCATATTATTTTGTTTGCAGCAGGATTACAGCATGCATTTACATGAACTCAGTCCAGGGAGTGCATTTGGCTTTCTTTTAACATTTTTGATTTGCCATCAAAACAGGCATCTATATTGCTCTATTATCCAGAATATTAACATAACTTATATCTATGAGTGTTTGCAATCTATTGACGTTGGATTGAATTTCAGGCCTTGGTATTTGAACGTGCTCAACCGAGAGCAATTCTAGTGGTGTTTATTACCTTCATTTGAAAAGAATTGCAACCAACTGATTACACCCTCCCAATTATGTGGGAGAACCTGCAGTGGCCTTCAAAATGAACGTCTCTCTTGGTTACATGGGCTACTGTAGGAACATGGTCGACGCAACAGGAGAATACCCGCTCAGGTGGTCATGTACAGATTTAATTCTACATTCATGAAAACTCATGTGATGTCACATAAACGAAAACATGATGACTGATATTTAATTTTTGCCGATAGACCCATGTAAATCCTTAAAGAACTCAATTTATTTGATAATGACTTGGAGTTCTAAATGTGAATAGCTCAGAATCAGATTTTCCTCTCCACTCCAAAGATTGCTCGCTAGCTGCTAGCTGAAGGTTAACATGGTGGCTTTGGAGAAAACAAAGGACAAACCTGACTTGAAAGAACATGTTCAAAATGATGTTTAACTGTGATTTATAGATTTAAAACATAGAGTCATTAATAAAGATTTTACCGGCCCACGTGTCTTGATATACACACAGTATATGATCCCAGCGTTTATGCTACAAATTAGTGTCTGAAGGCTCATATCTGCTGGGCCACAGAGCAGCAGTAAAGTCGGGGGCAGCAGCTTTATTCAGGCAGTTGAAAGTTCTTATATTTAACGGCCTACTTAAAGTTGCCCAGATATTTTATGACCTTAATTTTGCTGTAAATCTCAGGAAGTTTTCTTGCTGTGTAACTTCCCAATCTGCCTGGCTGAACTTTTCTCGAGGCCGATGCCGGTACCTTGAGTTGCCATTTTTTGATCAGCTGTCATTCGGCTTTTTTCCCAAAATCTTGGTCTAGATTAAGTATCTCAACAAGACATCTGCAATTCTCATGCACCCGAATGACTGTGATGACTGGTCTGAGTACCCCTCTGTTATTGGAGGAGGACTTTACCTCTCTGAGTGACGGGAACTGAGAAGCTCTCTCCCCTTGATGTCTTACCACTCTTGCATTTTGCACAATACAAAGAAAATGGTCGCTGTTGCACGACGTCACCAAGACATTAAAACAGAACTGGGACACAAACTAAACACGCAGAAGAACAAATTAGCACAATCGGCCATGCCCATCGTTACTGACTGGTGTCAATAAAACCCTGTTTTTAATGCAGGGTCATTTGACCCCAGAGCCAATGCCGATTGGATCATGTCCATTGCCTTGCAGCCATTTAAAGGCAACTTAGACATAACGGTGCTGGGGAACAACAGAGACTCTGGCTAACTCTCACTGGCTATGTTTGAGGGATAACCTTCAGAACACTAATAATAACCATAGGACTACATAAAACTATCGGAGGTAGCCTCATGTTTGTAATGCACCAGTATAATTCGCCCATCAGTGGAATGGAACGATGAATTGCTCCTTCAATTCCCAGAGGCCTGATTTAGATTCACATGCTGCCCTGTTTAATGCTGACTTTCCTTCATGCTGGTTCTGTGCTAATGAAGACAAGGCTGTAAAACCACATTTTCAAAAGCAGAATAAAGCCACAGTGTCCCTCTGAACATGATGGATATGACTCTGAGTGAATTCATCCGGGGCTTTACGGATGGATCTTCTTTTGATACGTCACATTATGAGCGGTTGTCTGATGGCACATAGCTTCAGCAGCGCTGTTGGTGTATATATATCACCATTTGACTGACTTGTCGCTACATCGAGAGCGTTTTATGTAAAAGTGTCATCATTTCAACTTCATGGCAAAAACTTGGTGCCAGCGAGAGAATGTTCCACGTCCCTTTGTACTCCAATTATTCTTTGTGCTTTACATTGACATGATGAGAAACACTGAATCAAGGCTACACAAAAACAAAGCCTTTGTAATGACTGGAGTGGTGGAGTGGAGTGGCTTTGTGTTAATATGTGAAGCAAATACAAATTCAAACAAATAAAAAAAAATGGAAACATTATTTCTGCAAGTTGCTGTCTTGAAATTTTGTTTGAGTGGCGGATAGTTTGTTGATCGCAGGAATCTGGGCTACCTGTATTCCTCATGACTGATGAAAACCAAATGGAAGAAAAAAAACTCCATGTTTTCTCATGGAAGAATTTTGAAGGGCATTATCTCCATACAGTATTGAGCAGGCACGTAACAAAGTGGGGGGCTAATGAATAGGTCTGTTGCTTGGCCTTCCTTATGGCGCGTATGAAAAGAGAACTACCTGAATGGCGTACATCGCTGTCTTCATATCAGTGTTTGTACACAAAGAGCCAAACTCATTTCCTTACCCCCGGCTGTCAGCAGCGCATTTAGCTTTAGCCTGCATTTAGACCTTTTGAATATGAGTATGTACCAATCTCTGAATAAATATTCCTCCAGTGAGGATAGGCTGGGTTTTTACTGGTGTCTGCCTATTTTCTTGAGCCCACTTTGGCTGCAAAGAAGAACCCTTTGAATTCGGATGTGAAGAGGCAGATCCAGGAATCACTCAACTTATCCATTACAGACATGTTATTGGTGCTGCAGTAGAGTTTGGGGCTGATTGTACAACTACTTGCTGTATCCGTTTTGATTTGCTACATGAAGGCTAACCAGACAGGTCGACGTATACAGTATATACTCATAGTCCTTCAGTTTCTTCCTTTACACTATGAATTATGTACAAAACGTTAATGTCAACACTGGGACCCACATATTCACATGTTAGCATGAAATCATGCGAGTTATTATTATTCCAGGCTCAGTTCCATCTATACTGTATCCACATTGAGGATCTATTAGCCACTGGGTCAAGGTTGCTGTAGTTTTCACAGTTATCGCTGTTATGCTGTTTTTACTCATTAATCAAAACGTTGTATAGTGTGTGTGTGTGTGTTTGTGTGTGTGTATGCATCTGTGTGCTTGTCAATGACAAGAAGAGACAAAAACAGGTTTTGGACAACAGGGGTCAACACACCGGTTCTCAAAGTGAATAATCCCATTCAGTATCTGAATAGAGATGTATATCATCCACCATAATATCACAGTCCACAAGCTATGATATGGGGACACAATGCACCTGTTGAAGCCACAAGTCTCTAAAGATCAACAGGTCTGTAACTTAAACTTAACTTTAAATTTCTATTATCTCTTTGTTTTTCTTTTGTTCATGTTTTTTGTAACTAGGCATTCATTTATATTTTTCAAATTCTGCACATGTTGGTTCTTTGTCCACAGGTTTTTGGTAAACAGATCACCTGTTACACAGCAAGGGCACGTGCATGCACACACACACACAGATAAATTATTCCATTCTTTGTCCCTGTGCTCATGGGCAGTACTGAGATTTGTTTGTAATCTGCTTTGGGTGATATATTATTGTCACTTACCAAAGGAGACAGGCGGGCTGCAGTCTGGGAAAAGTGTGTGTGTGTGTGTATTGTGCAGCAAATATTGATAGCACTCATGGTTTGATGCCGAGGGAGCCAAATTCATAGGGCTAATTGTCAAAATACCTCTTCCTGCTCAAGCGGTGCAAAACTTGAGGGCACTTGCTCTGCCTCTTCTGCTCTGATGATACAATAACTCCAGACAAGTTTGCAGCCTCAGGAGTGATGGCTCTCATACGTGTGTTCCTGCGGCTCATACTTCCTTTTATCACTCTGAGAGCCGGGGCGACGTGTAAAGCTCTCAGAGATACAAATACGACACTTTGATCTGAGTTTTTTTTTTTTTTTTTTTTTTACCTGCCTGTCTCTCACACAGCTCGTCTCGTGATGCTTTAGATTGCAGCGTGTCACATGGAACGCAAGGCCGTACATGTGATGTTATGCCTCAGCCCTGCACCTATTTCACAATTCCTCTGTTACATATGGTCGTGTCCTGAAGAAAATGCCACAGATCACCTGTTTGTGTTGCTAGCTAATAACAGCTTTCAACTCTCAGCGGTAAAGGATCGTCGGGAGGCAGTCGGGGATCTGTTGATTCAAGTCGAGCATTAACATTTCTACTCCATGCTAATGGATGACCCTGTATTCCCCCAGCGAGGACTCGCGAGCGCGCCGGCTCCCAGATAACTGCCTGTGTTAATGACGGGGAGTCCAAACAATCCCCCCACTGTGTCTTGGGCTAATCTGCTTTGATCACCTTTGCTAACATGTCTATTATCAACAGATTTGCGCCATCAACAAGGAATTACATTAATGCCCCTTCCTGTGACCCGGCTGCGCCGAGCACAGCTGTGTGTGCGTGCAGGTTTGCTGACATGTCCTCTCCCCAGGGATAAAGGGAGAAGGGAAGGGGGTTTGCGAGGGTGAAGATTTGCAAACGCAATAACATCCACCGGCCTGACATTATGCATTGTCTTCATTTCAGAGACTGATGCGCGGTACAGAGGCGACCGAGAGATCACCGGGCCCCCGCGTGGATAGGGAGACAAGAACCCGCGGCAACTCCCTCAGATCATTTAGTATTATTTGTGCATTCGGGGGAAAGATGCAGAGCAGGAAATCTGTGGATGTGTGGCAGGCGGGCACAGACACGTCTCTAGTGGCTGTGGGAGAGCGCACCATGAATAAATTTAGTCCTGTCCCCAGGAGATTGCCTTCAATCACGAAGCATAAGGTGTCAATGCTGTGCCCTGTGTGCATGGAGCACCAAATTACCTTCCACCAGATTGCTGAGCTGGGTCTAATAGGAACTGGGGAATGGACTGAAGAGGACGGACTGCTAATTAATCCCGACAAAGTCAGAGCTCATGTTGTGGGTCTGCTAGCAACTGGTCAAGATGTGGCCATCGGGGCAGGTGTGCCTTTGGACGAAGTTTGAAAGAAGATGTGTTCGATGTACAGACTCAACACAATGTTGTGTGTGCGTGCTAGGGAGAACACTGTTGTATGTACTGTGTGCATGTTTATGTCACAACAAACAACAACACAATCTACCTTCAGACAAAGTCATTACAGGAACATTTGACGCAATCAAATATTTATAACCTTAGTTACGCTGTGCAAATGCTGTGCAGCCACAGCGATGGGGACCCATCATCGCCAAAGCATTTTATGTGGTGTAACAGCATCAGATGTTCTCAGTAAATCCTATGGTGTATGAACCACAACATTAAAGGCCATATCCAGTATTCAGCACAAGCTGAAATATTAACACCTCAATTTACATACAAATTTACATGCATCTAAAAGCAAAAAAAAAAAAAAGAAAACTCTTTACCAAGCCATTTTCCCACTTTGAATAATGGGTGATTTTCTGAGATGCGGTTGATTGACTAAATAAAGACATGACTAGTGCATTAAAGCAATTGTTTATTGCCATGGCATCACAGCGTATGTATAATTTAGCTGTAAATGGTTATTAACTGATACAGAAACCATGGATTTGTATAATAGCTGGTAATCATTCCACCTCAGGATGTGTTTTCTGCCTCATACACAGGGTTAAAGAATTACAGTGTAGTCAATTACATTTAGCAGGTCCCAGAAATTGATTTACTGTCTCAGGAATGTGTTTTTTTTCTCTCTCCTGCTGGGCTCTGGCTCTGTGGTGGCATTCTGCTCACATAATCAAGGATGAGCATAGCCTGTCTACCCAATCTACTACTTGGTCCCACAGGGAAAAATGACTTGCAACAGGAAAAACCTGCATGAATACTAATTTGCCTACTTGGCTTTAACAGCTTTTGCAAGCCAATCTCATAGGAATTTGTAGAATATGATGCCTTTCCATCTTCCCATACTAATTACCCCAACTGCAAAACAGCGGGCGATGGAGGAAGAGTTTGTGATAGAAAGAAGGAGGGAAACAGAGAGAGAGAGAGAGAGAGAGAGAATCCTGGGAATAGCTCTCTGCTCTCCATCCTAAATGTGGTTAATTATAATGTGATATGAAACTTCTCGGGCAGGAATCTGGCAGTCTGGATTTGGAACTCTATGACCACATCTTCACTTTGGGTTCCTTCATTATGAGAAGACCCATTTTTAAATTTACACAGCTTTTGCTACCGTTATTTAGTATTTAGTATTCAGTATTCAAGCTGGGTACAAATACCTGAGTTACACACTGGTGGTTTTTACAGTTGACATTGAAAAAACTACCGCACATTTAATAGATAGGTCCACATTTTGAATTGGATCCCCATGATCGTTACCATCCCCCTGTATCACGTGTGATTTTCCTACAGCACACATCAACTAAAAAAAACAAACAAAATAAACCCAAGGCACCAGCATTAGAAAATGCAGCCCTATCAATTGTGTTGCCAGTATAGTTATTATGAGAATATGTCACTGATGCTCATCTTGTCCTCGCACGCATCTTCAAATGAAAAGTTGAAAACACAAAGACCATTTTTCAGAACAACTGGCCCATCCGTTGAGATTTAGGAAGTTGAAGTGAGGACTGTGCTACATACTGTGCGACTCTATGTGACACAAATATAGTCTTGTTATCGTGTGGAACATCAGTCCATAAAGACGTGGTTTCCAGCTGTAGATGGGAGGAACTCTGATTTCCTACGCATCCACTGAAATCCTCCCTCACACATCAACATAATAAGGGTTCGAGGTGTCCGTGCTGAACAGATTTTCACTTGGCCCATTGTGTCGGAGAATCTCACCTGGTCTTTGGAGTGGGGGCAGAGGGCAGCAAACCTCCCTGCCCCGACTGTGGAGAGACAGCCTCCCTCTGTAACCCACTCTCATTCACAGACATCATTCATGTGCAAATCATCCCAGGACCCATTGTTCACCAACAACGCTTTCAGATACTTGCTGAATCAAGTGATAAATGTAACGGCAGCGCTGGAGATATGGTCCATATAGTGAAAGGGGAAAATAAGACAGGAACCGAATTGTGGCTGCTGAGGGGACACGTTTTATGCAACTAGTTTGATCAACAGTCACTGTGTGTTTTAGTTATTTGAGTCTTGATTTCTTGCTTTGTCCAACATATTTCATTTGTTTTATGTTAATCAACATGGGGTTATTATGACAGCTGCAGTAGATAGAAATGACAAGATTTGGTGCCAAGAATATATTTTTTTTTTATAAAAACAAAACTTGTTCTATACTGCTGCCATAGGAGTACGATCATGATACTACTACTACATTAGCGTACAATGACAACTGCAATTGACAACTACTTAGTTGTTTTCAATTGTTTGCCTTTTTTTGTGGAAAATCATCTTAGACATTTTTTCTATAAACGCTGATGCACTTCATTGTGGGACATTTCTCAAAGAGCAAGTTTCATACACGATAAGTTTCGACCTTAGAATTTGGACAAATGAAACAGTGGAGGTTACACTGTGCAAATATTAGTAAAATGGGAGTCACTTCGACAGAACAGAGCCATGGTTAATGTTAATAACGACATTGATCTTCCAACATGTTAAAGGCCACATCCAAGCTAAAGTGTTTTAGTTTTAAAATGTGACACTTTTGCTGCAGTTACACCTGATGTCTATTCTATTCTGGATTTGTTGAACCACTAAAACAGAACATTTGGCCCCGATTTAGTTTTCAAACTCGGGGGGCCATTAAAGTCTCGGGGGACAGAAACTGAGGCATTTAGAGATGATGTTAATACATTAATAAAGTTTTATCCCTCGTTCAGTGGGAATTTTAGGATGTCAGGTTGAGGCTGGCTGATGAAATTCTGTCACTAGCTTTAGACGTATTCATGAAGGACTATAGAAATGTTGACCCGCTGGTGGTGATAAATTTAAAAGTCAGGGATCACCAAAGTCATAAGGATTTCGACAATCAGTGAACTAAAGTATGAGTCAGCCCACTGAATCCACATTACCAGTTTTACCTTTGTCGTACCGCTCATACATGTAACTGAATGTTCCTCTATTAGGTGGAGTAAACACAGGTTACTTTATTGTCCAGAGGAAAGTAAATAAGGCGTAGCTGTGGCTAAATCCCTGAAACTTAAGATCAAGCAGTGCGGCAGGAAAAATGAAATAGAAGCCTTAGAGATGCAGCTCGATTCAGCTCTGCAAACCAAATTAATTGTGTTTGTTTCAAGATTCAAGGACAAAATCACTAATCCTAACCAAAGTAAACATTTTTATCAGCAACTTTGTTGATTGGTCGAAAAGATTGTTTAACTCTGTATAATGGCGCCAGATCTCTTTGAAACAGCCCAAGCTTGTGTAATCAAAAGCACAGCCTTTTGTCTCTTTAACACACATACAGTACCAAAGACGCTGCTGAAGAGGCCACATCAGAATGAATGAATATTTAATTGAGGCCTATTGAGGCAGATGATCAAAATGACCTTGCTTTTAATGATTATTCACTGACAAAAGTAGGGGAAGGGGAGAATGGAAGGCGCATGCTCCTGAGGCCCGGTTTGTCCAGCATACAGGAATATACGTCGAGCCAAGATATTGACGTGTATTTAACTCGGCAACTTGCTCTTATTTATTTGTCCAGCCACTTGGTGCTACATCTCCATCCACACAGAAATCTATAATCCAGAAATGCAAGTACAAAAATAGATTTTTTTTTTTTAAAGAAACACTTGTTTGGTGCTTTTGAACAGTGCACATGAAAACCAAAATGGAGAGAGCGAGAGAGAGAGAGAGAGAGCGCTGTGACCCTTCTCTGTTGTCTGGACAAAAAGCAGGTCAGTCTGGCATGTGAGGGAGCGAGACCCTCCGCTCAACTTTCCAGCCACTCAAAATTAAAAAGGCTAAACTGATGTGGATTGAACATCAGTGGATTCAAACTACTTGATAACAACTCAGAAGGGTCACACTTTCATACTCAACAAAGTCAGTGGTTGCAAGGTCTTGTTCTAAAACATTTGTGCTTTTTTGAGTATCTTGAAAACCTAACTTTTAATGTTGGACGCTACAATACTACATACTACTACATGAACATAGTAAGCGATGCTGATCCCGACACCAGACTATGCCAGAAACGTATTCTTATTGCAAACAGATTTTTGTTAATGGGGCACGTGCAGTGAAGTTGTATTTGTGTTGCTTGTAAGTCTTTGTGTTGTATTTGCAGTCTGCCTAATGTTAGCCAGTTCCCAGCCTTAACATAAACTTCTCTCTTACTTTGTGTGCCCAAATAGTGTTTAATATAGCTCTCCAATTAGAGAAGAAGTGGTTAAGCTAGATGGTGTCCGAGGGTCCCTGAATGCACCTCGTAGGAAGATGCGAGGACATTTAGGCTTCATAAACGGTGAACATGCCCTTGTTTTGAGTCGATATTTGAATTCTAGGGTGAGGGGAGAGAGGGCACAACAAGAGGAGTATGGAGACATTGTGTTTTTTCTGCTGTTTTATTACCTTCCCAAGTATTGTCACCATTTACGTCAATTGAATTGGCTTCGGCTGCTACATGCAGCTAAACTGCAGAGTGTCAGTCCTTGACCTTTGCCACAGATGTGGGGGGTCACCGAGCTGAGTCCCAATATTCAAGAAAATGCTTTCACACAATGTTAGAACTGATATTGTTGTTGGACATGTTTTTGTTATTCTCACTTTACTAAAACACATTTTTTTTTCACTGAACGTAAATGTATCACATTGGACACATTGAAAGCTTCAAAAATTGATGGGATCCAAAACACCGGTCTCAATAGTCACTGATTCAACCATTATGCCAACAAGGAAGAGGAGAGTTTCTCAAGGAAAGAGACTCAACCTTTGCTGCAGAAAAAAGAATGGAGGCATTTTGTAAGGCTGACATTGCTCAACACAGATATTCTGTTAAGTTTCCTTGTGACAATTGCACTTTTTATTTCCATCTGAAAGGGAATGTGTTTGCAGTCAAGTCGTCTCTCTGCCCTTTGGTTTCACATTGAACCAGTGGGAATAATTTGAATATTACACTTCAGCTGACATGTTATTATTGTGATCAAGGACGGCAGAGTCTGGATTTGTGATACCTTCACATTCGATAAAGACGCAGAGCCTTGAGTTTCTCATTTTAGAGAAATGCACAAGAAGCTAACAGTCCCCACCCACCCACCCATATACAGTATTTTATTCACCTCTTCCAATGTCAGCCATGTCAACTTTTACAACTGTATGACTCTATTAATGTCATGCAATTCAATAATTAATGAGTAATAATTTGAAATGCAGCCATACATTTGAATCAACCTCTAAATGCCCTGACGCACAGATTTATTGGAACCTGATTCCATGTCGTTCATTTCCGGCAGAGCCTGACCCATATATGAGTTGCCTGATAATATCAGCACACTTTTAACAGACATATCTGTGCTCTTTTTTCTTTTTTTACAGGATACAAAAAATGATTACAGGCAAGCTAAATTGCCCGTAGGAGTGAATAGTTGTCTGTCTCTGTATGAACTGGAAACTTGTCCAGGATGAACACCACCTCTCACCCAATGACAGCTAAGATTGGCTCCAACCCCCCCACGACCCAGTAACAGTAAGTGGTTGAAAATTAATGAATGGAAAAAAAAAACCAATTAGAATAGAGTTAATATTTTTACTTTGAAATATGAAGCCTCAACTATATTTAATTGTCATAAGGGTTAGATAACATTGTCTTAGAAATCATTGTCAGTTTTCTTTAAATCTACAAATTGGCCGATAGATCATTATAGAAAATATTGTACCAGCTGAGATTGGAATTGGCACAACCCCCAAACAAAAATGTTCACAATAAAATAAAATTAGAGCTTAGCTGCTAACACTATTTGTTTGAAGTATAATGAGAAAGCATAATCTTCTAGGACCAATCCTAAAAAATGTTTTTTCCATCCCTATTTATCTGGTGTCATCTGTTGGACAAGCACAAATGTAAAGCTGCTGTAAGAGTGGACCTAATCTCAACCTGAACATGACAGATCGAGTAATGAGGCACTGCTGACACTGCAGTGGAGACAGTCACCATGTGGCCAACACCTGTTCACTGCAGAATAAAGCCTCACTGTCTACACACGCTGAGCTGAATATCCTCATCACCACCATTGTCACTCCAGCATGGAATTAGAAAAAAAAGTTCCTTTCAAAAATGTTATTGTGTTAGTACACATTAGTACAATATTACTCCACTTCCACCATGAGCTATCTGTCGCACACAAGTATCTGTTGACATGCTCCTTAACATAGATATTATGTTAGGGAGCCTTTTAGCAAACTCCAAATTATTCTGCCACAGTCCCTTTTCTGTGGTGGGTCAGGGCTGTCTGAAGCCATTATTGGTAATGAATGTGGAGTCCTACTTTAAAAGGTTCAGGCATGTAAAGTCACCTAAAGCTGACTAATGGAATCCTGCTGACACCGAATGCCAACGGCTTTTACCACATCCCAGAATGGCAGTTTTGGAAATTTACACTACAGACATAATGAAGTATAAATGTAAACTTGGGAATGTAGCCTCCCACACAGCAGCTCAGAGTTATTAATAGACATAGGATGTTCAGATGTGCTGCACAATGACAAATTGCAGAAGACTCTGCTGTGTGGTTTCAGCACCCATCCTGCCGCTCGTGAATCATTTAGCACAATACGGAGGAAATGTGTCTGTGTGCGTCTTTAACATGCGTTAAAGAAGCAGCATCGGAATATATGTCGCGCTTTTGCCGGAGGGACAAAATATTCTGAGTTTGTTGGTGGTGCAACTCTTTGTGCCCCGGGAGATGGGCCTCTTCAGCGGGTTCACAGGTCGCACGGCAGCGTGCCGAGTGGCCATTGTGCTTTGTCATTTCACAGGTGACTCACATCACTACACTCGAGCGTGCTGGAGGTAGAGCACTCGGAGATGCTTGCGGCATTCAAAATGCATGATTTCCAGCCTAGTGCAAACAAATCGCTTTAAAAGATCAGTTTAATCTATTTCGAGCTGTTATTATGAGCCGGGAGAGTTGTTCAGATAAAGAGACTGAAGCAGGGTTAACATCAGAGTGTTGGACAACTCTTCACGTACTTTACCCAGCGTGAGAGCTGTCAACTTTATTATTTGTTTTTACGATACAGTACGCATATGATTTACAATGCAGGCCACTAAAATGGTGGTCAGGGGGTGAATTACTCTGAGCCAAACTGCCTGGAATTTGTGGTGCATTTAAAAAAATATCTCCGGGGGCAATATCAATCATAGAAGTCGTCAATGTCATCGTTGTTTGTGTTGAAAGGTTGAGGGCGTAAGGCTGCTTCAATCTCCGAGTCGCTGTCGTCTGTTTCCCCCCAGAGAGCTGAACAGAAATGTTACACAGAAAGACAACAATAAAATGCAGGGTAACCGTTTACATCCTCAACATGCTTTCTTTATCCTGCCAGATCTAGACTCCAGATTTTGGATAGAGAAAAGCTAAAGTTTGGTTTATATTGTCACCTTATAAAAACTACAGTGGCGCCCATTTGCTCAAGCCCCATTCATAGAGGTGTATGATTTATGTTTTATGTACAGCAGCTCAAGTCTTAAGAAATGTGGAGTGTTTGTATGAACTCAATCCGTGCTGTTTCTACAGTATCTTAATTTGCTCTTGCAGAAGAATGAAAGGGAACTCTGTTCAGTTTTTATATTTAAGATGCATCAAGGGACTAATTGATTTTACAGAAACCATTAGAATCGTCAATGCGTTTTTAATGGTTTTATCCTTAGCAGTTAATGCATTTCCTGAGACATCATTTGGTTTTTGTTTAAGGTTTGATTCCTATACAAGAGCACATTATTTAATGATTCATCAGAGGTTGCGCTTGGCGACAACGTAAATCCAAGCTTTCAGGATGTGGCTTCAAGGTCAGGTTTTTCATGTACATGTCGTCAAAAGGCAAAGCTGCTTTTACATTTAAAAATATTCCAACACTTAGTTCACTTGTGAAGTTCAGAAATGTACAATGATTTCGGAGTGGTAATGCATGAACCCTCTCTGTGGTTCAGAGTAATTAACCTTTTTTCCCACAGGGTGTCTCCGTTTGAAATTGAAAATGACTTTGTCTATACTCACCTTTTGACTGTAAAGCAGACTGAAGCCTTGACTTTGTCTTTTCAGTTCTGGAGACACAGAGACAGTTAAGAGCCTTAATAAGTGACAACTTTATTGAAAAATGAGCCGCTACTTTGGAGCAAAGATAGCTAAAAGGGAAAATGTCAGCCCGCAAAGTGAATGTAAAACCACACAGATATAAATCAATCAAATGAAATCAAAAACAAATAGGTAGTAATACTTCTAAGAATTCAAAATGCACTTTGTAAAAACACTACATCTGTATGAGAAGTTTGACTCATGAAAACACTGCGACGGGGGTTGGATGGGATGGGTGTATTTGCTGGGTAAGCTCAGACAGTAGAAGCTTCCTTGACTCCTGTTCTAATTGTGCCAGAGGACTTCCACAAGGCCCTCTTTATTCAAAAACAGTCCAACGACAGGGTTGCCAGGTTCCCATAGCTCGGCTGATATCGCTATGTAAATGCGTGCCCTCCAGAAGGCTTTGATCTCCCTCAATGCATATGTAATAAGGCCCCCGTTCCAATTTTAAAGGCCTCCTCTTTAATTTACATCATCACAGAGCCCATTCAGAAAGCCCACAATATATCCTCATCATCTCCCAGGTTAGCATACATATACATATGGCTTATTTGTTTGGACCGTCTGTATCAGAGCAACACGGACACTTTCCCTGGTATGAAGAAGAGAAAAAAGAAATATGCACAGTTTTAAGCAGACGAGATCGGAACAGGAGGTGTGTTCCTCCATCCGCATCAATTCCATCCCATGACCCCTGTGATTGTCATCCTCTCAATCACCCTCATCTCCTCATCTCCCGCTCAGCTAAGTCTTGGCACATGTGACTGTACATTGAGGATAAGGAGCAAATTACTCTGGCTGCATTCCCACTGCTATCTTCTAAACTATATATTTCTGCCTTGCACCACTCAAGGCAGAATGAGAGAGAAGAGCTGTGCCATACCCATCGCAAACTGCGAGCAGATTGCTCTGTGCTATAAGTAATATGGTGTAGCCATTAGAATATAACCTTCACAGTCATATATGCCAACGGGACTTCCTGCATGACGTTTGGATGATTCCAGCATCTTGTCAGGCAGCAGGCTGATGCTAACAAGTCAAAGCAGAGTCTGAAGAAGTTAAATCGTTTTTAAAATGGTGAAATAAAGATTAAGTGTATTTTAATAAATTTCCAAATCAAAACTTAGATTTTGGAGAATTTATTCATACCTACAGTATACATTTTTCTGTATAACCTTATAGGTTATTTTAATAAAATAACATAATACAACGATTTAGTAGTAATTGTACCACCCTGGCTTTTGTGTAGAGGTTATTAGAGCTTAATGCTCTAATAGCCTACATTTATACCATATACATTTCTAATCATGATATGCTTCTCGGAAAAGACACAGAAAGAGGAGCAGGAAATCTACCCGTTATACACACTGAGCTTTTAAAACTGAATAACAGATATAAAACCTGCTGAAGCATAACTAAACCACTGGGTTTAGTGCATCCATTTACAACTGTTAGGCAACATATCTTGACCAGACCTTGCAGCAGCAGCAAAAAATACAGCAATAATCTATACGATTACTTCCTCTCCTTTGCCACAATAATAGCTGCTACTGAGAGCAAATTGGGCTTTTCTTTTCTCCAACTTCCCCCGGGGATGGGAATGGTCTATCAGCTGTTCCACTTCAGTGAGGGACAGAACTGATTTCAAGACAGGGCTATTACCATAGAGAGCCCAGTCTGGATCTGACACGCCAATCTAATATCCCGTTTCCATAAACATTATGCCAGTTCATCTTCTGCTGAGTTTCCCTTAATTGAGGCAATAATCGGAATATGTAAGACTGGGCCACCACAGTTTTACAAGCTCTGGTAGACAGAGGTGAATGTAATGTGTAAAATGATGCAAATTACAGCTATTGGAACATCCTCTTTATTTTCCTCCAAATGCCTCGCTCAGTCTCTTTCTCTGGCCTTTGCAATTGTTTCATATTGTTGTTTATCTCATGTTTTAACGTCTCTCCGTGTCTCCTGCAGTGTCAAATCTACAGGGACCTTTAAAACGGCATTGAGTTCTATAAGTGAGTTTTATACACATTGCACAACTGCACTACTGAAATAATGTAATTTACAGATTTTAAATGAAATTCAAGTTTTGTTGATATATGCAATTTCACATATATCTGCAATAGTATATCATAGGCAGAGTGTGGATTATGCTACAGAGATATAGTATTAATCTGCAGAAGACAGCAAGAAGTGGCAACGCAAACAGGATACTGGTCGAAGTTTGAGGATGACACACTGTGTTTAGCCCATTAGGACATTGGTGATTTTTGACTGTCGGATATTTTAAAAAAAGATTGATTGGTTGAATTTCTGTTAATTGCATCTGTTTTACTGAGTGATACACCTCCAAGAAGAGAATACCGTTTTAATGTTATCTAGAATGGTTTCATGAACTACACACACCAAAACATAGCATATCATCGGTTTTACAAAGGTGTGTTCAGTGTGGTTACATATTAGTGCGTGAACCGTGGTGTACCACATGGACAGTGTGTACTGCTCCTACAGTACACACTGTCCACTTAAACTGCAGGTTAAATAGGTCAAATTAAATGTCTAAGAAGGATAGGTCTGTGAGTCAGTGAAGACAGATTTCACTTCTAATACTACAGTATAAACACATTAGAGAATGTGGGGAAAAATGCTTACCAAGCATTTAATACTGGCTTGCACAAACTGATAGCTGGAAAACTGCTTTTATTTACCCTGGCCTTTTTTAAGCTCCTGCCACCCACGCACAAATGCTAATAGCACAATAGCACTTTTGTGCAGCGGTGCTTGTCTAAAGGTAAAGGGAGACCCATCACCTCATCATTCCCATCAACTCCTACTCCCATCCCAGCGATGACCCCGCCGAAACATTGTTTAGGCTCCGTTTAGATGTACTCTACTGGGGCCTGAATGGTAGCAGGATATAGCCCTCAGTGGGGGCAAGCAGTGAGAGGCAACCATGAGCACACCGGTGAGTGGGCGCTGTCTAACATGTGAGTGCTCTCTGCTGGCAATGAGAAAGTACTGCAGCTCAGGGATGAGGAGGAGGAGGAGGAGGCGGCGCTGGACCAATGATTTGAACACAGGCTGCTCTCCTCCTGACTGGTGGCAGTCTGGAGGAGAGAGCCAGGGCAGCGGATGAGGGAGGCACAGATCGTTGATTTCATGTTAGGGATTTTTTTTTTTTTTAAATATACATCATACAGGAAATGGTTGTTGCTTTTCCAACTCAGACGCAAACGTCAAACTGTCTGGAGAAGATGAAGTAAATACACACCTTAATATATGTATTTAAAAACTGATCACTTCACTCATGTGTTATTTTGGTAGTTTCTGCCCGAATCTCTAAACAGCTTATAACAGCTGAGCTTCAGTGATTTAGCTGCGTATACCTGCATATAAATCTTCTTAATTAATAACAAAAATAATACAGAAATATGGCAGAGAAAGGGTCTGAAAGTCAACTTGGTTGCACTTTCCTGGTTTTAAACAGTGACCTCCTCTGGTTAGAGCCCATAAATGCTGCTTTCCCCAACAGTCACTGTCACATGTTTTTTCCTCGTTTTGTTGTTATTCTCTGGTCTATTAGGAGATTGAATGAGACAAACAAGTCCTACAATTGACTATGGACTGTTTAAGAAGAGAAGAAATAACATAATCAGAAAGGTATAGATTTAATGCTGCCACATGCCTGTTGGTGCATTAAGTATTATATTCATTCAGATGAAGTGTTTACATGTTTTTTCCTTGACTTGTCGCCTCCCAATAAGAGAGAGGGAGCGAGAGAGAGAGGGAGGGAGGGAGAGAGAGCGAAAGAGAGAGAGAGAGAGAGAGCCTCCGATTTTGAGTGATTTGAGGTCGAATGCTTGAGCACATCCTGTTGTCCAAAGCAAAGCTGGAAACCACTAATTGTTGAGTCAAGGTTTTTGTCAAGCAGGCACTAGGCACAACAATCATTGCACCGGCTGACTGCTGGAGGATTTTAGTTTGTGCATGTGTGTGTGTACATGTGTTAGAACATTTTTTGGATCAAAACCAGGGGGGAATAAAGAGGTATTAAAAAACCCAAAATAAAAAATAAGAAAGGAGTGGCATCTGAAATGCCTACAGTAGAAAGGAGCACAATGACGCTTTGCACGAGAGGAAGCAGTGGCATGCACTCGCATACAAAGGGGAACAAGTGGTCTTTACATGGAGTGCAGCTGCTTATTAAGACTCACTCCTTCGTGCATTATTCCTTTCATCCCCACTCAACCACAAAGTGATTTTACTTTGCCACTTACAAAGACAGCAAAAGATTTCTAATGGACAAATCCTTAATAAATGTTGCAGATCAGTCGCTTCCCCACGACTTATAATACAATAAACAGCACGTTCTATAAAAGTGTCTGACTGAAAAACACTGTGTGGGAGAGAGCAAGGAAGAGAGTGAGGGAGGAAAAAAAAAAAAGAATATGAAAGACCTCAATTCTCTCGAACGCCATAATAGTGAAATGAGCACATATAAATGTGTTAAGAGTATCTCTTTGCATCTTGTATAGACTGCATGTATTTAATCTGTAAAGCTTATTAAGGCCCTAGTCATTGCTATGCAAAGCAGCACCCAGTGCTTTTCTCTCGCTTTTCAGCCGAGTGCAGTGTTTAGCCAATAGGACTGGCCCCCCGCCTCTCATTCTGCATTCATAACATGCAACATTTGCACAATGTATCTCTCAAAGGCCCTGAATAGAAGGCCTTAATACTCATGTAAACAACTGCAAACCAATTACTTAATGAATCGGGCCCACACATAATGAGGAGCCTCACAAAGGGCTATAAATGCATTTTTTGCACCAAAGCCTCTGCTTTAAACTACAATCCCTCTGCTGTACTCCAGGCTTAACTGGCAAATCATAATTATTGTCTAAGACAACAGAGAAAGAAGCCATTTTTGTATTTTGAGTCCAGTTCCGTCCTACTTTTGATGTCACTCATCAGCTCCCTGACAAAATAAAGCAAATAATTAACAAGTTTGTTTTTGTTGGGTAGGAGAGGAGGGGTGGTAGAGAGAGAGCGAGAGAGAGAGAGAGGGGAGAGGAGGCATGCTGCGGTGTTATGCTTCTTCTTGCAGGGCTTCCACACCACTAGTGGTGGCAATGAAGCAACAACAAGTGACTCGCGCTAAGTGGAATGCTTAAATCAAAGCAAAAAGAAGAGCAGAAATTGCTGTATGACCAAAAGTAACGATAACAAGGGCCATGGTGACGTGCAGCTCTTCATGGAGTTTCCATTCAACGCCTAGTGTGATGAGAGTGTCATCCACGCACAACGACACAATTTGTTCCAATTTTACTTATGTACACAACTTGATGTTTCATCACCGCTCTCTGGGTTCTGTCTAATTTTTTTTCCAGGGGGTTTTGTTTAATTACATATATTGCAGGCTTCCAATGCACATTAATGACAGGGCCACAGACACCATCTGAGAGGGTCTGGGCCTGAAATTGGCTCATGTTTATTAAAGAGCATGGTCACTGGGGCTGGCGGTGGCAGACATCAGCAGCTATGAGGACCACAATAGAGCCAGCCCATTAGACCCTTCCCTGGGCTAATAGGCAGACTGGGAGTGCCTGCTTGCCAGGCCAGGGAGGTACAGACTTGAGCCCTTGTGTCAGCGTGGTACCCAGTAATCACATGAAATCAGAGAAGATTATTCCTCATAACGTTTACCCAGCCATTACGACAGCCCAAATGGGTTCGCAGTGAAGAGGTGCTCTGAGGACCCGACATGCAATTGCAGATTTGATGAAGTCGTGTTGATATTCAAATGTAACTGTGATGTGTTAGCTTCCACGAGGCTATTTATCATTAGATGTTCTTTTCCAACCCACTTAGGACTCTGATTTGAGCTGCCGAAATGTGTTTCAAGGGTGAAAAATCAAAGGACATTTGTCCTTGTCAACACTCAAGTCTCCTTCTTCCAAAACAGTTGTCCCCAATTCTCTTCTTGACATGATCTGTTTGCATTCTGTCAATAAGGCTGAAGACAGTGAGATTATGACTCCAATTATTTTTTGTGGTAGCTGTTTTGCTTTTGATTTTTTAAACCTGTCCCAACCAAGCAAAGAATGAGCGAGAGGATTTTTTGGCGGGGCCTTTTGTCTTTGTAAGCGAGTTAATGGGTGGCGTCCAATTGATCTTATGGAAATGAACAGGGAATTATGAGAGCAGCCATGCAAATGTACATCAACCACTTTGGTGTCTGGTGGCCCATTTCCTGTGGCCCGTTGAATAATAACAATGTTCTTACCGGGGGTAAGGGTCTTGATGTGAGGAGCGTTTGGCCCTCCCCAGGTCCTCTTCATGGCCGTGATTTATTCCTTAAAAAAGCAAACAGGGCCTGATGAAACCATTTGATATGGACGTCTCATCACAAGATAATTAACAATGCACGTTTCTATGTGGACTTTATGGTCAGGCTTATGGGAGTTTGATGATTGGGTCTCTTGATAGGAACATTTGATCCACTCAGAGCCCAGGGTCATTGGGATCTTGAGAATTTATGAAAAGGAAAATGTGAAATTGGTTTTGAAATCTTGAGCTTTCACGTCATCATTTGGCAAACAGGCAGTCTGTGTAAACAACACATGTGGGCTTTCTATGGTGCACTAACGTGCTGTGAGAACATATGCCATTGTTGACCAATGGTTAGGCTCCTATTGCTTGCTACTTGCCGGGTAGAGTGGGCTGCATCTCTTACCTGAGAGGCCATCCACCTCCTCCTCCTCCTCCTCCTCTTCAGAGCTCTGCAGCCTTTCCTGCATGGCTGATTGTTTAAGTAACTGATACGCTTTTGTCTCTGTTCAAGGACACACACGCGCACACACACACACACACATTGTTAAATATTTGCTTAAAAGCCAGGTTTCCAACTTTCAGAGGTTTCTGTGTTTGTTGAGACAACACGCTCCAGTAGCTGAGTCTCATGGTCTTACTGCCGTACAGAGCGGGTAAAAAACACTGCTCTCAATCGGCTAAGCTGTTGATTCAAGCCTACAGTGTGTAGCAACAGTTTCCATGAGACAGCAATCAGCATCTCACATTAACTCAGCATCCGCCTTGTAGGAAAGCAATGATTGATTTTTTGTTTTAAAAACACTCATAATTACTTTCCGGCACACTAAAGTAGGTATCATATTTGAGAGAAGCACAGACTAGCACTGGCAAAAAAATCAGCAGAGCAGAAGTACATAATAAATGGGCTGTTATCTAATGATGTGGCTAAAACACACAGAGCAAATCTAAAAGATGGAGCTGCATGTCCTTTTCTAACTTGGTTTCAGAATAAAACCAAAATGCTTTTAATCATTCTCTAAAAACCACATGGCATTTTCAGCATATGACAACCAGCGTTGTTCCATGTAATCTAAAAATACTCACTAGGTCTACAGACGATCATTTCTTGGCAATTACTCTCAGTTCCAAGGTCATGGTATTCCTGGCAAAATCTTTAGTCATGCTTTTTTTTAGCTGGTTATGGCTCTTTTGATTAAGTGTAGCGATTGGAAACTGGACTCATTTTGCTTGCTGTGCACCTTAGGGATGCAGACAACAAACACCCAGTAGGAAACCTGACAGCCAAGGGGAATACAGGATTTCTTTACATTTCAGAGGTGCAGCAGAGGGATGGGCACACCAACTGATTCCAGGATGCCTTCACATCTAGTATTTTTTAAGTCCAGCTTTACAGAAGCATTGTTTAGAAGATAATGAGACGCGATGACAGATCTCTTGCGCTTTCCACCCTGGCATCCTGACAATTAAAGCAGCCGCATTATGCGGAGGCCTGTGAATTATCAATTTTGCCAGAATGCCTCAGACTAAGGCTGAAAAACGCAGCGAGTGTTTTCTCGGAGATAATTAGAGGGAACTAGCACTGCTCTTCAGGTGGGACTTTGACCCTGGCTTCACCTTGATCATCCTGCCTCAGCCATCGCTTAAAAGGGCCCATTATTCACTGCAGTGGGAAGAAAACAAACCCCAACATAAGTCCAGTGTGAATGCTGGGGCACCAGCGATGCCTTTTTACCTCTAATAGGAACACTTTCCACAGGGCTTTCGTCCTGGCTGTCCTCTTCAGCACTTTGTAGTTCTGTAAGAAAGGGAAGCACATAGTGAGAAGCAGACGCAGGGAGGAAGGGAGTCTCGGGGATAGAAATGGGATTGGGGGGGTCTTTCTTCAGCTCTGAATAGACGGCTGCATGAAAACTGGCCTGTGAGAGATTCATAAAAAAGCTCTATGGTGAAATTGATTTCTTTCATAAAAGGGAAGTTTTAGTTCTCTGCAGAGGTGGCACATAAAAATAGCAGTAGTCTACATTTGTTCCCATAAATGCCCTTGTTACATATTATTGTAAAAGATTTTTACCCTGTGTGGAATGTTTGAGGGAATCTGCTGTAATAAAACTAAAGCGCTTTCTGAAAGGAGAGATTTTAATTGTTGGGAAATGCAGCCATTCATCCACAACAAATTTAACCAACCCCTGCATTCAAATAATGATTATTATATTTTTTTAAATTCTCTCTGTCTGACCATGCTGATAACCTTCAGTTACCTTGAATCTGTTGCTGTTGTGCTGGCCTGGCAGCCTTCACACGACTGTCAACTAGCAGGAAAGGAGAATCACACAAGGAAGACAAGTCGCTCTCGTCCTCAGCTGAGGGGCACTCCTCACTGGACCGGGACAGAAGTGTCCTCAGCAGCACTTTGGCCTGTGAGCAGCACAAATTAAAACCACATTCTTAATTGTTCCCATTTAGTGAAGGAAGTGTCAAATTGAACTCTCGCCGATTAGGCAAGTCATTTACTCGGCCATGGCTGCTCGCGCAGAGGTGCAGCCGTGGTGTGTGCTGAAATGCCACGAGAAAATAACTTCAAGTTCTCTCTCTCGTTTAACTAAAAAAAGATAATTTCGCACACTTTTGCTCCCGCTTGCCCTCTCATCACAATTTTTTTCCCTCTCTGCTCATCCATGAGATTAAAGAAGCGCCTAAAGAATGCAATCATCCTGGCGTTAATGTGCAACACGTTCCAGATATCTCCCCTCTTGGCTAAAAGGATTGAGACAAACTGCTCTCTTCCTCCCTCTCTAGCTCATTTTCATCTCTGGGGAGATGAGGATACACAATTAAGAGGAGCTGTAGCGGGAGATGAGGAGCGGGGGAGATGCCACACACCGATTTCTTTCCTCTCCCTTTTTCCCTCCCTCCACCTATCAGATCCTGCCATCATCATCTCTCTTTTGTGATCAAAGTATGCCTCTCAGCCTCAGATGGCCATTTGCAACTTTTAATGAGCACTAATATGGAGGGGATGATCAGGAGGATTTTGACAGTGACAAACTTTAAGTGCATTGTAGGTCGTTATCAGTAGGTCGCAGTGAAGATTGACAATGTACACGCTTTTATTTTCTGAGAGGGGAAGAGACACAAACACATGCCAATCTGAGCTGGCCCGTTGGTATTTGATGCTGCTGCACAGCATAGATCTGTCTTGATCCTTATCCCCAATATCCTTCTTTGTTCGTTTTTTAGATTTAGTCAAATGTACCGCGAGCCGAGGGCTCTCGCAGACCCACTGCATTTTAAATATCAATGAATGCAACTGTTCGCACTTGAATATTCAAAGGGCCTCTTTGAGTGTGTGCATGCGAGCTGCATGCTCCCATTTGTCGGGAGAAGCCAGGCTGTGTGGCAAGACGTGAATGGAAATTTCAGTTTTCTCTTGTGCGTGGAGAGTAAGCTGTTGTGCGAGAGGACCAAGAGGAGAGAGAGAGAGAGAGAGAGAGAAATAAAGTGAGTCATGGTGGAATAGAGGGAGTGAGAAGGAAATAGATGGAAGAGATGGAGTGAGAGAGAAAGATTTTCAATCAGGCTTTTTTTGATGCACTTGGACACAATGTAGATGGCACTACCTCTCCTCCTTTTGTCAGTTCATATTTTCAAGAGGCTCTACAGTCTCCCTCTTTTCCTCTCTCATTGTGTCTGGGGCACTGGAACAAGACCTCAGAGCCACAAGAACCCCCAATAAGATGAACCCACAAAATGTATACAAAATCTTCTTGTATATATACTATCATTCCTGTACATAAAACATAAGTATATTTCAAACTGGGATTCATGACAAAAGTCTCTTTCCTGATGTCCTCTTTGGTCTCGAAATCTGAAAATTGTTTTGTGTGAAATTTGAAGCAATCTTTGATTGTAAAGACATTTTAAATGGTTCCCCTCATTCTGTTGAAACCAGCTGACGGTTACACTTTTGCCTCGTACCAAATTAAAAGCAAGTGTTTCTCAGATGAATTCACCACATGAGATGAAAGAAGCCAAGCAGAGGCTGTCATTTGTGATTAGTGCATGGGTCAGGATCTCCCTTCTGTCTGGGTCAACGTGTGAAGCAATCTGATGAGCAGGCACACCAAGCAGGGCTTGGTTTCAAACGCCAAACACAAAGAGGGCACTCAGTACCAACTAAAGCTCCCTTTAAAAACATGCAAGGCAACAACAAAAGAAAGAAAAACAGCACTCTTTTTGGCAAGAAGAAAAAAAAAAACACATTTCTCTCCTGTAGTCATCTGCGTGTGTTAACGCCTGCTTACTGTTGGAGAAAGGGTGTCTGTCTGTCTTTGCAAGTGGCTGACCTCCTATTTGTGTGTGTGTCTGTGTTTAGAGACAGTGTATGTGCCTCCAACGCTACCTGGTGGCTGTAGGAGGCATGGCGCTCCAGCAGCAGCGGCGTGAACAGCTGGACCAAGCGTTCAATGTTGAGGACACGGCGCTCCTTGAGCAGAAGGGCGTGCTTGAACCAGCGATCCCACAGCCGAGCGGCATCAGGAGGGAGGCTGGCGCTGCAGTGAAGGGTGGGGGTGGGAGAGAAAGAGGAGGCTTTCTTGTAGAATGCTCAGAGAGACGTCTGTATACAAGTTATATACAATTATTCTTTTATGCTTTCATGTGCCATCTTATAGTACTTCAGAATATATGGCTCATTAATAAATTCAAGAGAAAAAAAGAGAGACTGGACTATACAGGAATCTCCTTGTTTCCTGATTGTAAAAACTGGGTAAAAGGTCAAAAAGCCAACAGTGATCTCCAGTGGAAGGAGACACTGCTTGGTGTGTTTCTTTGGACTGAGTATATAGGAGGAAAGGTCTCATTGAAATCAATAGAGTAGTGAAGCAGAGCACGGATTTGGCTCAGAGTACAACTCCTCATTATCCAAAGGACTGGAAGTCACAGATAGGGCATTTTAATTTACTCATGACATTCACCCATGCAGTGTTACCACACGGGGTGACACCAAAGATGACCTTTATATTTGTGGACAAGGGAGACTGTATCGAATGTTAGCAGGCAATATCTCAGCCACTGTTGAAATGCACAGGCAGCTCTTCACTCTTTGTCTGAAAAGTGGAATTCACCTTTACTGTATATCTTTTCACTTTCTTTATAAAAGGAAGAGAAAGGCCTATTGTGCTCTGCAGCTTTCTGAGTACTGTGCGCTGCATTACACTTTTATTGCAGTATTTTTACAGCACACACAAACAAACACTATTGCCTGTATCGCAAACAGTATTTTACTACATTTTTTTTTACTTATTACACACAAATGGAAACATATATATATATATATATATGTATATTATTTATAAAACTTTATATGAATGATTGACCACACCTGAAAATACCATTATGATATTTCAGCCAACAATTACAAGTCTCATAAAACTGAAAAAAAGCTTAAATTAAAACTAGTTTGGGAAAATACACACCAATATTCGAATGATGGAAAATCCAAGAAACCCAGAGTCTTACCTTATTTCATGAGGATCTGAGCTTGACTGGTGAGAACTCACTACATCTCGTGATAGCAGGCAGCCCTTGGTCGTGCTCCATGACAACCTCTGAAGTTCACGTAGTACAACAGCTACACATGCTCCAAGGTCCTCGTCATTCAAGCCTGCACCAATGTTGCAAAGGCTGCCAAATATATAGAGAGCAGTCAGCTAACACCACTGTTTCGAGGACCCAGCCAACAGGTCAGAAGTACATGGGAGAACATCCATCAGCTGCTGGCACTTCACACACAGACTAAACAAGTACTACACAAGTTTGAATCACAATGCCAATACTCACGTGCATTATATCACAGCAAGACCAAACATAACACTCAGGGTCATGACACAATATTTACCGGCGCATTCTTTACAATTTAACATGTAGTAGACATCACTTAGAACACTCACATTCCAATCACTGGGGGATAAGAATATACTGGGTTTAAAAAAGAAGAAGGAAAGCTTTCCTTTTTGAAGCCTTTATGCACACTTTACAACAAGAATTCCAATTATGTTAAATTAATCACGTTATGAAATATAAAAAGGCTTGTAAAAAAAATAAGCCCAGACTAATGAAACAAATTCTCCATCCTCCTCTCCCTGACGCCCAATAACAATTCATCATGGTGGTTACTATAACAGTCCTGTGTGTTCGAAAACCTCTCAGAAGTAAAGACGTGCGCATGTCTGTGATGACACTTCATCTAAAGTGAGAGCCCTTAGCAGAAGGATAATATGTTTTCCTCATCTGCACAAACGGCTCCATGGTCATTAAATAAATATACACAACATTTTAATTTTGACAGGGAGAGATAAGATTGTAAAGTCTGAAGAAAGACAGCGAGGATGTACCTGATAAGTCTATTGAGTTGTCTCCCATCAATTGAAGAATCCTCGTACACGCCGGTCCATTCACCATCGAGTCGTCCTTCGATGCTGTCAAGCAGATTAAAGATTCCTTCCTGGGAGAGACTACAAAAAACATTATCCATTAATGTGATGAAAGGAGGAGGTCACATGATCGATAGACCCGTTATTTGTTTAAAAAAAAAAAAAAAAAACCTGCAATACATTTTTCCAGGCAATTCCCTTGACACACACACAAGGACAGCCGAAGGAATTTGATCATTAAAGTGCTCTCCCCACTGTACAGGACTTGCTGATGGTACCACAGGTTGTATGACAGAGCTGTCTAATGCTGGAGTAATACCTAAGGCCAGTTAAATGGAGAAAGTACATATCATTAGAAATGCGCAGTATCATTTAAAAAAAAAAAATAAGCATGTTTTATTGTAAAATTTGCCATAGCCTCAATTTCTCACTGAGCAGTGTAAGAAAAAAAGGTTCTATAAAAAGGAAGGGGCCTCGAGATTTCTTTTTGGTGGGTGATTTATACTTTAATCTGGGCCTGTGCGCGGCACCAAAATGAGAAATGGATACGTAATGCATGTGGATATTTGGAATCCTTCTTTTCCATGAGCATTAAGCTCTGGGTGGCCCTCATTGAATTCTCTCAGAAACCCCAAGCCGAGGGGGATCCTGAGCCCCCCTGCATAAAAGGGGCCAAAAAAGAATTTATGACAATCTGTAATGGGCTTCTGGGTTAGGGGTCAGCAAACAATTGCTCCCTCTTTTTTGCAGGTTGTTTCCTGGTAACATCCTGATTAAGCTAGCAGCTTGAATTATATCCATGACATTCTGTAGTGTGCCATTCGTCTGTGCTAAGTCCTCTTCAGTGTGGCTGAAGTAGCATAGGCAAAAACTGTCTTTTTTTCCCTCTCCCTTATCGTCAGCACGGGCCTTGAAATAGTCATCTTTCTCTTTCCACTTTATTTGTCAATGCTCTTCAAAGAGAGACCTTTAGAGAGGGAGAAAGTGAATTAGTTGTGTTTTTCCTGCAAACCTCTCTCTCTCATTGTGTTGTTGCCAGCTTTCATGTCAAGGTCCCTAACCTCACTTTAGATGCTGCTGTTGTCTGTGTGTCAACATCATCAGGAACACAGTGTTAGCTTGGAGGGAGAGGTCAGCCTCCACAACATTATTGCTCCACAGCGTACAGTACAGGCTCGGGGATGATTTACGACACGGAATGGCCTTAGCGTCGAGCGACTGGTGTCAGGGGAATCTTGTCGTGCTGGCAGAGATGGCAAACACAGCACACAAAGGAATGAAAAAAATAGTAATATGGACACACTGAGCCCAATATAAGACTGGCAGTGTATTTTTTTTTTTTTAAAGAACCAAACATTAATTGGGTGACATGCTGTCGCTACCACCATGCAGTTCAGGGACGACATATTTAAGAGCAGGACACAGGGAGGCCATTATGATGCTCCTCAAGGAAGAAACCAGAAAGATATTACAGGCGTATACTCTAACTCACCCGAGCCATGCAGGAGGAGAAAATATAATGGGATAATCTAATGAATTGGCCAGACTTGTTTTTCCTGACTGTGAGCTAAATGGAGGGAGCAATATCAATTCTAAACTTAAGAAAGGGCTCCCCCTTTTCTTAAGGGGGGAGAGGGAATCGAAACTGGATGCTCTTGGAACTTTAAATCAAAGCTTCTGGGTTTCTCTTCGTACACAGGAGCCCTCTGTGTAAAGAATGAGAGCCACGGCACCCTCCGTGCCCCCCCCCCCAGTGCAGGCTGGCTGCAGTTCTTCTTGAGGTCACAATATAAACAGGATAATCAACCACACAGACCTGCACAAACAAATGTGCTACACTATCACAGAGAAAATGAAAACTGGCTTTTTGATGCATATAGACGCTAGGCACATTTTTAAAATAGAGCATTTGACACTAGATAATGATCTAAAAAGCTCTCCGTGTTTGTGGTTACAGAAAATAACCTGTTTGAGCTGAATAACGTTTTTTTTGACAACACAGTTTGCAATCTCAAAAATAATAATGAATTATTATGATAATAGACCAGCATAATAGGGAAAATGCTCAAAATGTTTCAATAATATACGCAGTATATGAGACTTGTTAAACATTTTAAAAAATACACAAAAAGTAAAGTTTTCCTATATTTTTCGAGAGCAAAAGAGGTGCTGGCTGTATTAAACTGTATATTGTAGGGAAAGTGCAGAAGCTCTGGGAGTAAACATTCACATGGGATTTTCTGTGGCTCTAACCCCATCCAAAATGATCCTTCAACTCAGAGGCCATCATCACGCTAAGGATTTGTGGCTGTAAGTGCTGTCCACATGCCCACCCTCCAGAACACTCTATGGTGCCACAAATTTCCTCCTCCACTGGGGACTTCCTGAGGTCTCTCAAGCAGAAAATTGCTCTGTTACAGCATTATCTTGGATTATGGCAATATTGTTGGTGACAGGTCCTGAGCTGTTCCCTATAAGATGCATCACTGCCACCACCGCAGCTGCTGCCGAGCTACAGGGAGCAAGGTGGCGTGGACCGTGACTCCCACAATCCTCTCTGTCAGCCTAAGATGTGATGGTGGCAAGGAGGATTGCGCGGTTTCTTCAGCCCTGCTCCTATCATTAACAGCCCTCTGTGGTTCAGCATGGCCATGCGGAACATTTTCCTTTCTGAGCTCGCTTAGTTTTAAATCTGACTGCAATGCTGACTGCATTGTGGACATTTAACATACTATGCGCCACGAAACAATCAAAATGTTTCTTGCTGCAGAGTTGCCTTGCAAATTCCTGACAACAAAGTACAAACAAAGTTATACACACTGTACCTTTCCAAGGTCCCAGCCACAGCTGTGTTCCTGGACCCATCGGAGGGGGTGGTTGATTCTGGACAATGTTGACTGAGAGCTTCCCTCCCACCAGGAGCAGCATTCCTCTCGGATTCCTCATCCTCGCTTAGATCTTTCTCCAGCTCAGATTGTGTCAGAGAGACAGACAGGTCACTGGCACTGCTCTCAGACAACTGCACATCAGAACTCGATGGGCTGATGCTTCCACAGCTACCTGAATGAAAACAAAGTATTTTTTGGCTTATTTTCAAATCTTCAAAAGGACAAAATAAAGGTTTTTTTGAGAATGTCAGGTAAAACAGCAATGTATTAAAATAACATTTCAAACCTGGTGTAACCTGAGCTTCTTTCCCAGAAGGGTTTTCAGGCATCAAAAGCCTGAGACTTGTCTCCTCAGCCTCCATTATAGGTGGCTGATGAGCCATCTCTTGGGATTTAGTGCCTTCTGCAGGGGAATCTTTAGCCCTCGTCGGGACTCTGCTGCTGGGAGATGGATTCCTCTCAAGCCCAGTCAAAGTCACGAGATGTAAAGGTTCTTGTTTATCATCTCTTCCAAAAGGCACATTGCCAGATGCTCCTGTTAAGGCACAAACAGATGGGAGCACCGCCATCTTTCTTTCATGTTTGTCACTCAAATTACAGCCATCGGGGGAAACGTTTGAGCCTGAAATGTCATCTGATAAACGTGTTCGGTTGCTGGTGGCATCCTCTTCGCCAACTCTGAAGTCCTTCAAAAGGCCACTTGGTAGACATTCGCGGGAGTGCATGCTGGGATCGGGTGAACGGAGCACTGCTCGGGGCGAGTGTTCACTTGTGGTGCCAGCATCAGATGCCCTGACGCTCTCTCGGTCCATAAACATTAGTGTAGAATTCGTAGGATGATCAGAGAGGGAGCCGTGCTGACACTGTCCTTGCCCAGCTTTAATCTGTAAATGCGAAAAGTGTATTATTTTTAAAAAAATGAATCTTTCCAGTACCTCACCCCCCTGGGACATTAATGAAATTCTTGTGCAATTTCTTACTTGGTTTAAACAAGACTGCTTTGAAGAAAATTCAAGTCAAGTATATTAACTATCCACTTTACAATTCTGAATAAGCCTATCTTATATGGGCGAAGGTCAGAACTCTTTTCACAACCTATTTCAGAAGAATGTCTCAGGATCAATGTTTTAACTTTTAATCTTATTAGAAATCCGTTAGACAAGTTTTGATTCATGTCTGCAATGTCACCAAGGGAAGGGTGGGGGAAGAGCAAAAAAGCCTCCCCCCAAACATAATAACAAAAAGCATGGCTTCTGTTTCTTTTCTGATAAGCGTCTTAAATACCAAACAGTTAGCTGCTTAATAACATTCACTGTAAACCATGCAGCCTGCCCAGCAGATCCACAAAGTAGGTATAAAAAAGAGGAAAAGTTAATTTCTTGGCTGAGTGATTCCATCGGTAGCTGCAGGGCAAAGTAGAAAGTGTTTCACTAAAGTAGCAATTGATTCTTCTATCAATCTGCGGCACGCGTGTGCTCTTCCAAGGAATGTATTAAATATGAAAATCATATCCCGTTATCATCTGTCTCCAGCTTTCAGCCCGGTAAGCTTCCCTTAATGAATGCTGCTGCCTGAGGGACATGCACACTGCAAGCCAATGGCTTGTATGCATAATGGAGTGACGGTACCATTTTGCTCATTACAATATCGACAGGCTGAGGGGGGTTTTGCACACAGTTACAAGTGACTGCTCTAGACAGCATGCTCCAAGTTATTATGAGATGTCTTAGACATTTCATCTAAAAGAGCTTTAACTGCTTTAAGTGAAGGGAGAAAGCAGCTATGGGCTTGAACTACATCGCTTGTACAGATGCAGCAGCTAGGATTAGACACCTGTGTTATTACAGATACACAATTTAAATGTAGACTCCTCTACAGACTTTCCAGGCCTAATGTCTGCTTCCCTTTGTTATCCTAAACCTGAAAACACAGCTTGATAGAACTGAGATTTGCATAAACCTTGTAAACATTTCAAAAAAGGAGACTAAGTAAATACAAAACAAGGAGCCCTTTTTCCATTATTCAGAAAAATGTGTACAAACACACAGTACTAGATGTGATGTGTACATTATTGGATTATATATATATTTTAACAATTCCCTCCCGACAAAAACTATTGTTATTACAACCAGTGTTTTTTTTTTCATTTTATATTGCAACACTGTTACCTTTGGTGCTTCAAGAACATCCTCTAGTTTCTTCCTTTCTTCCGAACGTTGGGAATTCTTTTTGAAAAAATCAGCCTGTAACAACAAGACAGAATATCACAAAAAAAAGAAGCAGACTTATTAACTGCTGGATCAATAATCTAAAAAACTAGCTACAAAAAAGGGTATGTACATTATTTGTGAATGGTAAACTGACACTGAATGCCAACACTGGGTGCTGTTGGTCACAATGCTGTGATGGTGCCATTAAATATGGTGTAAAGCAGATGGTTTGACAGCTAAAGTGACATTGTCAAGCATCAGTCAATCACAGCACATTTCCCAAGTGGGGGTCCTCTGTGTGACTGACCGCCCATAACATTTTATCTGACTGGCCAGATTAACTGCCTTAATCCCAGTTCCAATTAAAACAAACCTAATGGTCTGGTTAAGGGCACTTGGATTAGCTCAAACATGCTGTCCCTCGAAACAGCAGAGCTAAAGCCTTCAGTTCTGGCTTTGAACATCTTGCACAACCAATGCAATTTAGGATTAGAAACAAAACTGTCATAAAATGGATGAACCTCAGTATGTGTTTGTCCGTCTTCACTATTTGTCAACCTGCAAATTTGTGTTGAGAGCATCAATGCTAAACGAGTAAAATACATAGTGCCATAAAAAAAAAAAATGAAAACAAAGGGCAGTGTGACGACTAAATAACAACAAACACGTAGGACTCATAGAGCATCAAGAGGAAATAAACCAACTGCTTGAGGGGAGAGAATGACTAAACCTCTGGAGCACTTCAGAGTCTCTATATTGGGCAATTAACTCAGCGAGTCATAATTAGCCAATTTTGTTAATTTGAAATTAAGCTGTCAAGCACTGTCGTTGTGTTTTAAGTGATAATCTGACTGGCTCATTGTTTCCCCCCTCATTCATTTGCTTGTCATGATAAATTGCACAGTTTGAGTGTTTACTATTGTGACATCAAGCAATTTGCCTGCAAATATTTTGACTCTGGTAAAACATTTTTATAAAACTAAAACATGGCTTTAAGGGAGATTTGTAAATACACATTGTTAAACAGGCTATTATATACTAGATCTGTGTGGTAATTGTTGTTCTAAAGTGCAATTGGAAACTGATGTGTAATTCTAAAAAACGAATGAATTAATTAATTATTAAAATGGATAAAATCCTTTGTAAACCTGATCAGCCTCAGTGCCTGTTTTTCAAAATAATCCACCATAACAAAATCTACTCCAGCGGACAAATGAAATTGTGTGCGTACCTTTTGTTGGTGCAGGGGGCCATGGTCAGGACTATATTGCTTCATGCTAATTTCTATGCACTCCACATCTCTCAGAAGCTCAAGGTTTCTCATTTTCGCTCGCTCTTCCCTGTTTGAGATTTCCTTGAGATAGCTGTGCAGTTTGGAACACTTTATCTGCAGGCTAAAGGCAATGGAGAACCATTATTCAAGAGAAATATTATCTAAGGGCTTAGTCAAAAAATAAGAGCTTGACTTCTCACATGAAAAGGTGAAGCACAACTGTGTTTTAAATTTAAATCAAATGCTCAGCACTCATATCATACCTGCAAGCTTCACTGCTTTGATGCTTTGACCTGGCATGCTGAAATGTTTGCAATGAAAAGAAAAATGTTGTGTCTAAACAGCAACACATTTAAGCACAGTATATATATATATATATATATATATATATATATATATATATATATATATATATATATATATATATATATATATATATATATATATATATATATATATATATATATATATATATATATATATATATATATATATATATATATATATATATATATATATATATATATATATATATATATATATATATATATATATATATATATATATATATATATATATATATATATATATATATATATATATATATATATATATATATATATATATATATATATATATATATATATATATATATATATATATATATATATATATATATATATATATATATATATATATATATATATATATATATATATATATATATATATATATATATATATATATATATATATATATATATATATATATATATATATATATATATATATATATATATATATATATATATATATATATATATATATATATATATATATATATATATATATATATATATATATATATATATATATATATATATATATATATATATATATATATATATATATATATATATATATATATATATATATATATATATATATATATATATATATATATATATATATATATATATATATATATATATATATATATATATATATATATATATATATATATATATATATATATATATATATATATATATATATATATATATATATATATATATATATATATATATATATATATATATATATATATATATATATATATGTGTGTGTGTGTGTGTGTGTGTGTGTGTGTGTATTCAACAGTGCTGTGCTTAAATGTGTTGCTGGTTAGACACATTTGTCTTTTCATTGCAAATTGACACATTTAAGCACAGCACTTGAATTGAATATACATATACATATATAGTAGTATTATTATTCACAATGAACTATGAACAACATTATTTAAGATATGATATGATATATGAACAATTTAAAAAGAATAAAAGAAGTAAAAATAATGGATACTCACATTCTTTTATCTGATCTGGAGTAAACAAACAGTTCCCTCTCAAGTTCCAGCCTCCGTTTCTCCCTGCACGCACGCACGCACGCACGCACGCACGCACGCACGCAAACAAACACACACGTGAGAGGAAATGTCACACCCCCCACCCCCGCTGCTGCTGCGCGGTTAGCTGGAGGCTAGTTATCAGCAACACGAACGGTACTTATACTTTTACTCAGAAACAAAACTCTGTTGTGTGCTCATGTTAATGCTAGTGGCAGTGGCTAAGGTAGCTTAGCATCCATTTACATGTACGAACCCCCCGCAACATCACCCCTGTTAGCTTCCGCGTTTAGCAGGCTAATGAGCTAGCCAGCTAGCTAAGTGCACTTCGCATGTTAGCAAAGCGGCTAGCAGCGCGTCGGTGAGGCTTGCGGCAGCGAGACGCTACCGCGGTGGGGCAGAGACCTGAACCCGAGCCCGCGGTCTCCACCGGGCCGGGTTAACCAAAAGAGCCGGTGAAAGAAGCTCACCTCTGGTGCATGCTCTGCTGAATGGCGGTGATCTTCTCGTAGTACTGGTCCTCACTGCGAGACGTGCTGGACATGTTTCTCTCTTTGGTGCTGCAGCGGCGTTGGGAATAAGAAGAAGATGAAGGAGGAGGAGGAGGAAGAAGAAAAAGAAAAAAAGGAGGGAGGCTGTTGTTTACATTGGTTACCATGAGCACCGTTTCCCAGAAAGCCCCGCGGGTAAACACAGTGAACACGTGGTACGAGCGCGGATTCTTGTCTGTGACGTTCTCTAAAAGTGAGAGGTGAGTGAAAGTTTGTTTTTAATCAAAAACTTTATGCATTAATACACAGCTGCCAACAGCTTTTTATGAAAACGAACTCACTATATTACGATGTTATATCGTTGCTTTTATTTTGCAGAATAGAGGAAGATTAAACAATTCACATCACAGGGTAGAAAGGCCTAACATGCTATATAAAATAACAAGAATCATGAATCATCACAATAGAAACTTTCAAAACAAAGTCACAAGGTGCTATTCAAGTTAAAACTGACAAGAAATTATTTTGAAAAGCAGATGAGGGGAAACAATTAAAGCAGCATTTAAATTATTTGTAACCTGACTGGGCTAAATACCAGTCATCAAAAGTTGTCTTTATTTGATAAGCCTTCATTCCCTTCTCTCTATCTGATACAGATTGGTGTCTCATTTGCTCCAATGAATTCTGATCTTGTCTTGCATTATCAAAGTTCACCGCTGACAGTTCCCAGTTCTCATAATGTCATGTTTTGACTGCAGCAGCCCGCCTTTTTAAATTTTGCTTTTTGTCAACGTGACAGCACCACGTATCCTTGGTGGGATTCAGAAATTGACAGCCCCTCCAAACGCACACCCTCATCAAGCAATTTCCCCCAATTCCAGTCCCATAAAATTGCTCAATTAGCTGTTGAACCAGGAGTTTTGTTGTCCCTTTCTAATGCTAATCTGCCCTATTCAGTATCTCTCTATGAGGCTATTTGTTGTGAAATAAATCCCCTTGTTTGCCTCCTGCATGTATAATTGATATTTTTTTGCCAGGCTTTTTTTTGTTTGTGCCATGGAGAGCTGAAAGGCAGCACTTTGGAGGTGATGAAGAAAATGAGACTTGCAACGTTTGCTGTTCCAGCTGAGTTCAGCTGACGCTGGTGATCAGCCTTGGTTGGGTGTCATGCCGTGAATACAGGATTATTTTTTCTGCAGATTGCGGTTCACAATATAGAAAAACATTCACAATCGCCACTTAATATGCTGCTGTGGCGCTCCCATATATTTTGTGTGTCAGACAGAAAACTCATCATGCAGACACCGGCACCGTGAATGGGACTGCATCAAAATAAAGATACCTTAGGATGAAATTTCTCGACTCAACTTGTGACCAAACTCGGGTCCCTGAGTTATTGCAGTCACTCTGCATTGGGAAATGCAAAGAATGGCATGCGTGTTAACCTACATATCTCTGAAATAATAGTCACTCTAACTCTGCTGTGGATTATCTACAATATAGGTCCTGGATATTAAGAGAAAAATGCTGCAAATGGAGCAAAATAAAACACTCCTTTTATGATACACTGGGAATTATCTTTCAAAGTGTTTATCAGGACAAAAACAGACAAAAATAGTCTCATGCATACATTTTTCAAATCGGACATAAATGGCTGCGCTGAAAATATTGTTTTCCTTGTTTGTAGTTTTGCATAGCGTTTCTGCACCGATTCTCCCCACTGCTCCTCTGAAGACACACAACGTCTACGGCCATTGATATGCTCTAACAGGGGTCACAATTTGCATGAGAATTAGCAGCTAGTAAATTAAATTGATATTCAGTGCACATCTCCGTTGAATCCTTATTCAGACCTTTGTTCGCCTGCCTGGCAGAGCCCATGTTCAGCCCCTAGCTAGTCAGAAACATCTGTGCAGTTAATAATTTGATAAACAGCTTACACAAATGCTAAATTATCTTCTCCACCACTCCCCCTCATTCCCACTCCTCTTTTTTTCTTTCTCCCCTTGTGCAAGACTTGGAACAGTTGGCTCACCTCTCTGTGGTGTGGGGCTTTATCTGTCTTTTGTGGCTTGTTCTTCCTGGTTTCCGCAGCGCTCCCTTCACTCCTTTTCACTATATCGCTTCGATACTGAAGCAGTGTTTGAGTTAATGCAAATCCTCAGTTCTCATCCATGATGAAGAAAAAAGTGTATAGGCATCACCTATTGTGGCAAGTTTAAGATGAACTTAGTCGGAACATTTGGTATTCATTCGCCATCTGAATAGCATTTATGGGAAATGTTTCGAAGAAGAACTCTGACATTTTCAACATTTACAATGTCATTTTGCTCCCATTCAGTTGAAGCCTATTGTTTGCCTCAGAATGCAGGTGACACCCCATGAATTTGCAAAATAAGGTCATATTTCTTCCCAGAGTACATTCTACATCAGAGTGCAAAAGCTTTCAAGTTCCCGGGTGTTAATTCAATAGTCACTTGTGTAACCCAGGTCCCATGTGGCTGTAAATGATAAATCTGTGATGGTTAACCCAATGAGACTGGGTTTGGGTTTGTTGTACAACTAATTAATCTTACATCTAAGTTAATTGTTTAATGATGACCACAACAAACTGTATTTTTTATAAAACAATATTCACAGATATTTGTATTATTTGTACCCAATGAAATAGAATTTAAATGAAATGATTCTTAAAATCCACGGAAAAAAAAAAACATGTCACCTTAAGAAGGATACTCTGTGTCAGTGAGACCCCAGAGTACAAGGCGAGAGCGTCAGAGACCACGTCATTAACTGTGGTGGTGTGAATAAATGATGGACCTACAAGTCAGTGCTACTCTCTGGGAATTCAACCTTGTTGATCCTAGCTACACGCTGCTCTTCAGCTGTAGGCCTTTGGTTCTCGTTGTTGTTAGGAGGGGAAACTCACACCAAAGGTATGAGTTTTCTGGTGGTTCTCAGGTGCAGTGCATTTGGGTGGCTATGTAGCCATTTTCTCCACAACTACAACAGAAAAACTCATCATTGTCTTTGGGAGAGGACACTCTGGAAGACATAGGCTTGTGACCTGGAGCTGCTGTGGTGTGTGTTCTCTTGGAGGGTCTGAGGAGTATTTCACTGTCATCACACTTGTTTTACTTTCAAGGGCTTTCACATGTTTTCTCAGTGATTGCAATTCACTCTGCGACTCATTTTTCTGTTTTTGCTTTTCTTTAGGCAAGAGTCTGGGGCTGAGGTTATAGGGTGTTTCCTCTAACTGTGCTCTCAGCTCTTTGATCTTTGATCTTACTATAACATACAGACATCGCACACAATACATCATTTGCACCTCATGCAGATCACACAGAAGATTATTTATGATCAACGCGTAGTCAGTCTTCATGAACTTCCACCGTTCTCCACTGGATGTTCTCTCAGCTCTCTCGAAGATAGCTTCCCTGTCTCCTCTGATTTTTACACCCATTCCACATCACACTACCGTGCACCACCAGCCCCGCCCCTAACGCAGTCACTTGACTCTCATAGGATCATGAGTCCGGTAACATCCAATAGCAACAATGAATTAAAATGACAAATTGAACAGGTAAGATGAACTGTTTATAAGGTTAGATTATTCTATATTTAATGTTATTTAAATCTAATTTTATCCAGCACACATTTTAACCAATTATGTTCATATCATAAACATTACATTTATTTGTAATTTTAGATTTGTTTTATGCATTGCAACCTATCTAGTCTTGTACAGGACTACACTTGTTTCCATAATTGGCTGATGGCACCAGCAAGAGATTTGACCCAGTTTTTATAATATTTCAAAAGGTGGGCACTTGTGGTTGGCACTGGTTTAGTTTCGTTTAAAATATCAAATGTGTCCAGATGATGATATTAGTTTTATCCATTCTGTACCTAGGTTGATTAGAATTTAAAAAGAAAAAAAAAAAATTTCATCTTTATTTGTGTGTGTGTGCCAACATGCCTGCATACTGTTTATTTGTGTGCCTGTGTGAGTGTGTTTTTGTCTATGAGAGGAAAGCAATTAGTTAAGTGCTATCAAGTGAATGAAAAGCTGCAACAAATCCTCTTTATAATTTCATGGAAAAAGAAGCTGACAAAATAGAATGGGATGGAGGGGAGCTGGGTTCCAATGCTTGCCTTCCATCGTGACTTAAGAAGAAACAGAACGCCAAGAGGCTGGGCTAAGCTCTGTAAGAACACATTGTGTAAATTCCCTGTTTTCCACATGTCGATGCTTAATGCTGCTTGCAGTTTGTTTTTCTGTTGATGTTGTCTCTTGTATCGCTAAGGGCAAGTGAAGAGATCAGATTCCCCCACGATGCTGCTCTTGTTGGTTATATGAATAAACATCATGGCAGTCTGGAGTGCTGTCTGAGAGTACAATGCATCAGTGTGGTTTCAACAAAAGAGACCCTGGTCTAACCACAGTGGCTTGTTGTCGGGGCACACGCGCCTTGTGATGTCGTCGTTCGTTAGGGTCAATTCATTCTCCATTTTCATTATTTTTTTTTTATAAATATCTTTCTTTCTGGCATCTGCAGCATTCGTGGGCTAGTTGTCTTCACTCTGTCGTGCTCCACTGGCAGAATGTGTCTGCAGGCGAGAGAGACAGGAAGGAGAGGATCGTCTCTCCGTTTGACAAGAGTCTGGTGTTTGACTGACAGCTGATAGTCAGGGTGGCGCTGCAGACAGCGGTGGAAAAGGGCAGCGTGTGTGTTTGTCAGATGGTGAGATTCATGTAGGCTGGGCTGTTTGGGTCAGATGTCTGACAACCAGTACGTGTTGTTTGCTCCTGTTTCAGGCCTGGGTGGTTACACTGATCCCTGGTGTTGTAAAGACGGAGCTCACCCACCTTTGATCTTTCTCAGCTCAGGCTGTGAGGAAGGTACAGCAGAGGTCTTGCACTCAGATAAAACTGATATTGAAGGCAGTTGACAGTTTGTTTTGTTTGGGCATATATGGAAAATTCACATATATATATAGTAGTATACCATGCAGTATTTTGTAAGAAATTATTATTAATAATTCCTGGAATTTCTGTCTGTCTGTATGTTGGTTGCATGGCTTAAGAACCAGTCATCCAATCAGTGTGTAAAAGACCAAAGAAGGTGCAGTGTTGAATTTTGTTCTATATTAATACCTAATTAAAATGAAAAAACAGGCAAACAGTGCTCTGTATCTGAATCAGCTGGGAATCATCAACGTAATATATTTTTTTAAATCCTTAAAATTTGCGTTTCTGTAGCAATTAAGCTAAAAAGGTGAATGGCTCCTTTTCCCTTTCCCATTAAATGTAAATGTATTTCTTAGTACCAGATCACAACATACGCCATCTCAAGGAGTTTGCGTGTAATGGTTAAGACACTTCTCCAGTGACTGCATTGTGTTTTAATTTAAAAAAGTGACTCACCAATGTCTGCCTAAAGAGCTAATTCAGTCCTGGAAGGCCCATTTGACCTCATTGGTCTCTTCCATGGGTCACACTCGGTTGACACTTTCACTGGATGTCATTGCGCTTATGTGGGTTTTGTCTTCTAGGTCAAATCATTCTTCAATTTCAGTTCAAATTGGCAAAAGCAAAGGCAAGGATCAGCTCCGTCTGGGCCCTCTCCTCCTGTATTAAGCCATCACTGTGTTGTAAGGCAAGCTCATATAATGAACCCTGTCACCGCCACCACTGCACCAGTATCCCCAACAACACGGTGTGCATATTGATTGCAGCCTGTGATTGTGAGAACATGTGTGCATGTATGTGTGTATGTAATGTATGTGTGCATGCTCAGGCGGGCTCACCTTTTTTCTGGCGGAGGAGCAAGGGAATCATGTTACTCTCTGACTGATTAGAAAGCTCATGCATAGGAAATCACGACAGAGACACTGCTCCCCATCTGCCTGCAGTGCAGGTGAAAACAATTTACACATCGGCAGGCTAATGGATACATTCATAGGGAGCTCAGACAGAGGGGTAGAGGGATCGAGGGGGAGAGGGAGAGAAAAACGGAGAGAGGAGAAAGAGAGGGGTTATAATGGGCCCAGGCCAATGCAGGCCAGTGGCCCTGCTCATGCAGCCAAGCCAGATAGCAGCGTATCAGATAACACATAATCACCAGGGTCAGGGACTAATGAATGCGGTCGTGGCCCACCAGAGCAGGCTTTTGCCCGCGCTAAAGACACTTGTAAACAATTCGGCTGGGTGAAGCATGGCAATAATATGTTGATTCAGCAGGTAATGAGGTTCTCCCTGCGTCCATACCCCTGGCTAACCCCTCTCTCAGGTGGGCCAGTGAAGAGCAGCAAGGCAGGTTGGTGAGCGCACACCTCTGCCGATGACCTTTCCGTGGCAGTAAGGACACAAGGCAGTCTGAAGAGGACTATTCTCGTATTGCACAAGGCGCTGAGTGTCAGAACTTTCATTCGCGGCAGGCAAATGAACAGGCAGGCGCTGCATGCTAATGAGCGGCAGGCTATTTTCCACCTTTTTTATCTGCACATTATGCTCTTGACTTTGGAGAAGGTGGGAATTAGGTTGGACCTCAGTGTCAGGCTGCCTGATGGCTCCGCTCAGGAAAAACTGGTAATTGAAGCCGATGGCTGCCGCGGAGGAGGTCTGAATTTGGAAATAAACAGTTTCAAGCACTGCACGTCATTTCTATAGAGATGACAGGGGGAATGGAAATGAGCTGTCTGGATCTAATGTGCTTTCGCAGCAGGGAAAAAAGGGGGCCATCTTTCAGATAACAATTCCACTCATTAGGACTTCAGTGGCACCGTAATGACAAGAGACCAAGTTGCTAAATTCAGAGAGGACAATTAGGAAACGCTGGCACCCAGACAAATCAAGTAAACAAGGACACATGGCTCAGAAATCTACATATATTGTGTGATGCATCTGATAGCTTTCAATGGTCGTTAAAAATGGAAAAGCAATAAATGGCCTCCCACTGGGTAATTCTTCTCACAGTGGCAACTTTGTTATTATTGCTTATTTATTAGCATAAAGGGAAATAGACCAATGAATCCCTCTCTCATTGGTCATTAAGTTGTTCATGTTTGATTCTATGCTTATTAAAGGGGAACGCCACATTTTAAATGCATGTTTTTCACACTTTGCTGTTTGTGTTTAAAACTGATTTTCTACTTCAGGGTGTTTTTTTTTACACAGCATTTTCCTTAATCACGTCTCTCTCTGCCCAAGGCCACTTATCTGTGTACATTTTTATGTTCTAACTCATGGTTATTTGTGTATTGTTATGACGACAAAGTTGTTGGAGGAACAGCAGAAACAAGTGGCATAGTAAACGCTGGTTATTTGAAAGCTGATTTTCTTGTTCAATCTTCTGCGATTTTAACAGATGTGGCCTCTTCAGCTTCCTCTCTCTTGGCCCCATTCCACTGTACCCCCTGTGGGGACTACCAACTTCTTAGGCTCTGCAAGATGTGTGTGTGTGTGTGTCCACTGCATCACTTTCCCATAGTAGCCACTGCCCTCTCCCTATTTCAATTTCCAAAGGATTATCAGTAACAATGCATTTTTCTCAACAGTTGTGCAAAGTTCCTCCACTCCCCTCCTACACGCCATCTCTTCCCCTGGTTTCCCAAACAAAGCCCCAAACCACAAAATGTAACTTGTGGACAGGATTCCATGAGTGGAATGACAGTTTTCTCATTAAAAACCGTCCAACGTGGCTGCTGGATTGATCTCTCGCGCCGCATTAGGGTTAAGAATTTGTTTATACATCTCAAACGATGGCAGTAGTTAATCTCTGATGCTTTTTAATGTGGCGTGTGGAAAAAAAAAATGCAGCCTTCCATGGACGCGGCATGCAACCTTGATGTAGCGGGCGAGACCACAGGGGTTTCTTAGACTCCGATAGCCTTCATGCTCATGAATAAAACAGGGGGTTTAGGGGGCTTCCTGTGCAGCTAATTCACAGTGCCGAGCATCCAATCTGTTTTTATGGTACTTGGGCGGAACAATTTCTCTTCCCCTGCTTCAGGGCTGCGTACAGCACGGAGAGCGGATTCTCGGCGGCTCGTACGGGGATAGTAATTTGCCATAATCAGTCATTGTGCACTGGTGAGTTCAACACAAGCTGAGACACATGATACTTTATGCTGTTTCTTCAATTTTATGCAAATAAACAAAGCAGCGCTGCTTCTGAAATTGCCCCTCATTTCTAACATGAAGAAGTGTATTGGCATCCAACGCAACTTTCATGCAGCTATTATGTGTGAGTAATTTTTGTATTATCTAAGCTCTAGTGTCCGTTTACATGAGCGGTGTAATTAGAATCTGTGATTTTTTTTTTTTTTTTTTTTGAAGAGCAAAATGAAGGATTACATCACCTCATGCTTTAAAAAACCAAACCGCACCACCAAAAAAAACACATGGCAACACATCGGCGTCACTCGCTACAATTAGTAATGAGCAACGTGGTTCTCTTCCTCGTGAGTCCTGTTTGCAGACTCATTACCGGGCCCTGCTGGTTCCTCCAGCACTGAGAGGAAGTTAAACAAAGCACCACTCACGCGCAGCCCCTCCGTGACGACAACAGGCTCCAGACCCATCGCCAAACGCTGAGAAGTGAAGGGCCTGCGAAAACAAACCACTACGACACCCTTCACTCTTTTCTTCTACTCGACTGCACCCTGTCATCATCCGAGCCAATCACTGTTGCCTCGGGCCACGCTAAGAACTGAGAAAACAAACCACCAGGCTATAAACCCCCAAGCCTCTCCATCTTAATTCTACAGCTCATCATATCACAGGTTTTAAAGTACAACCCCTTCTTCTTTGCTCATTTCGAATCAAGAAAAATAAGTAGTTTTTTTTTTTAAATCAGGCGGATAATTAACCTGTAGTAATATAGATAAGGAGAAGTATTTGCAAACATAGAGGCAGATGTACATATTGATATATTGCATGCACACAGATACAGTGTACACACATATACACACAGGAGGCAGAGGGGACCTAATTAAATGGAGACAGTGACTGTGTGTGCACCAGCATACAGTGGAGCCGGGCCCCAAGCTGCTGGAGCAACAGTTCATCTCGGCCAATTAGATGTTGCATCAAAGACGGGGCAGCCATAAAGTTGTGGGTTCACAGGCGACATTGTTGTGTGCGTGGTCAGCAATCAGCGACATCCCCTGCTGGGATCTGCCGCAGTCGAAGCCGTAGAGAGAGTCACCTGACAACAAACCAGTGCAGCGGAGGCCCGCCTACCCGCTGTGTGATCTTGTGCTAATGTGTCTGTGTGTTGTGTGTGCATGTGTGTGTGTGCGTGCCTGAACTGCAGGTCTTTAGGATGAAGTCCTGCAATGATAAATCTAAACCCCCGGCCTGGTTTCTGTATATTAGTCCTCTTTCAATTGGAATGTGTGTGCGTTTGATCTTCTTATTGCCAAAGCAGGATGCAACGACACAGATAGTAAAAAAGCTAATAACTTAACACACAAATCATCAATAATATGAAATGCTTTAGCCACAGCAGGTTTGCTCATTGCTTTATTTATTATTTGCTGTGGACGGAACACCATGAAGCTTGACTTTCTTCTGTTTGAATTCAACAGTCCTAATTTGCTTGGCTTATGAAAAGCGTCAGTCAAGATGTCCCATATTCTCCGGTACTTTTCGCTCTCACTGTGTGTGTGTGTGTAGAGGTGATCCTACAAGGGCCGTGAGGAGCCAAGAGAATGAGAGCAGAAGGAGTGTAGTGTCAGAGTGAGTCCAATGTTTAGCCTGTTGATTGGCTCAGGTACAGAGAGCGTCCTGGTCCTATCAGAGACGGAGCAGCAGCAGTCTCTCCTCAACCCTAAAGCTGCAGAGTGAGGCAGGATTCAGCCCGGGATGTTTCCCAGGATTAGGAGTGGGGAAAGGGGGGGGTCAGGGCTGGAGTGCTGCCACTCTCTCTCTCTCTCAGCGACCGAGCTCCTGCTCCCTCATTACACCTGAGGAGTCAAAACATTACCCATGGTGCAGTGGGGCCCACGAGGAGAGGCCGATCCCTTCCATGAGCATTGCAGCGATGGGGAATGTGTGAATGTTGTGATTGCCGCTGAGAAATAATTCTTGAGAGCAGGAAAACACAAGGCTTAAAACTGGGTGTTTAAATTTATCGAGAGCACTTGAGAACACATCCCTGTTCCTCTCTAAGATACTGTTGAAGGTCACAGAGTGTGTGTCAGCGTGTACATGGCAAATAGACATGGCCCTCCCGACACGTAAAGGCATCCATTAACCAATCACATCAATAGCCCGTTGTTCATTCATGTGCACTATATATATATATATATATATATACTATATATATATATATATTTCTCCCTTTTCCTTCAGCGAAAACATAATTACAGATTGCGTAATGTTTGGGACGCAGCGCGTTGATTACTGTCCGGCGTTTGAAAGGCAGCAGTTCTTAGTGAATTAGAGAATGATTAGTGCATGGCAAATCTACTTCATTCTAAATATGTTAATTAACAGTCTATGCAGTGGATGCAGCAGTTAAAAGCTCCAGTAACCTCACGCAAGCTTCAAATGTAACCACACTCTAAATTGCCGGCCGTGAGTTTCTTTTGAAAGGCTATATTTAATTAAATGCCATACAGTAGCCACTGCGGGGCTAATGGAACTTATATTATATGTAAGAGATCTGGTGAGGAGTCACTTAACCGTCCATTACGGCGCCTGTTTCAGCGCCGCTCCTCTGTTTTCCAGCCACATGTAAATGACCTGGATTAAATCAGCATTCTATTACAATTTAGCCAAGATGGCCTGTGTGAATTTTTCCAAACCAGGAAAGGTAGATTTCATTGATAATTACCATCGTTGTCATTTGTTTCATTACAGTTGAACAATCTGTATTTTCCAAACTGCAACATTACATCCCTGGTCATGATCTGTAATAATGATTGATGAGATATTTTTAAGGACTAAGGTGTAGAATGTACAGGAGACGTCCCTGTAAAAGGGGCCCTTCAGGGCCACTAACAGTTGACAGAGCCACCTAGTGTTTGTACCCAACACACTGTAGTCTCCCCTGGTGGATTCACATCCTACGCTGCTGTCACCGCTGGGCCAGAAAACACTCTGAACACGTCTGCTCCCATGTATCTTAAAACCCATCTCAGGTTTGTCTCAGCGCAGCTTGGGCCCCATGCAGAAGATCTGCATGGTAAATAAACATGTGTACTTGGTTGCTGTGTTGTTTCTGAAGTATTTAAACTTTTTTTTTTTTGTTGTTTCAACCATAACAGCAATCCTTCCTAGTCCCACACACACCATGGTTCCATTGTGACAAGCTGCCCTGCTGATGTGCTAGCACGGTTTCTCATATCTTGGTTAAGGGTGCCCCCATCTGGCCAACAGCTCACTTGTGCGCTCAGAGGGAGGCAGTTTGGTTGCTCCTTTGCTTCCTCCTCTACCCCTCCACCCACTCTCGGCACTGATTCCTATTATGAAGCCTCACCGCCATGTAAAAATATCGATTGTTTATGTGAAATATGCTACCTCTGCACTGACATAAGGGGATTTTAAACAATAAAGATATGGTATTTATTTATTTATTCATGATGTGGACCTAACACGTACAGGAAAAACTGCAGTTGTGTCAGATTAGTGCAACAGAATTTTAAGGATTTTTAATTGTAACTACTGGTCCCTTCTTTCCCTTGTCACACTCACACACACATCTTCAGTGTCCACGCAGCAACAGTTGTTTTGGGACAGTGTCTGTGTTGGGTTTAAATAAGGGCGGCGGTGTGTGCTACAGTGTAATTTGCAGCCTTGCCAAGCCAGAGGAGCGGTCGTGGTCAGTGGGTGCCGGCTGCTGCTGTTCATCAGCACAGGCGTCTGCGAGGTGAGGGAAAAATTGTAATGATGGACACCAAGCGGCAGGAATCAGCTGCTCAATAAGCACCCCCCCCCCCACCTAATTGCTTAGCAACAGTGTTCCAGGGTCTCTCATTTGAGATCAAGAGTTTAGTGGACTGAAGACTCCGCTTTGGAGAAATAGAGCTTGTGCCATTCGATAAGACGGCGGAGAAATGGGCTCTATCTTCTACTTCCTCCGTGCCCTCCCTCCCATTCCTCCTCCACCTCCTCTCTCTCTCTCCTCTTCTTTCTCGCCTTCTCTCTCTGTCTCTCTGCCACCCCCCCCACCACCTTCACACCAACCCTTTCCTACCGGGATGATTATGTTACCTTTCAACTGCATGATGTATTCAGTTCACTAGATTATTTTCTGTCATCTCAGTTAATTGAATTCTGTCCATCACATATAGATGTTTTCACATTTGCATAAAGGTTAGAGTGGTGAAGAGTGTCAAACTTCAATTTAGACAATGTCACTCAAATAAAATATATTGGCCTCTTTCTCCCTGCCCCCCCCCTCCTCCTCCTCTGGCTGTTCCGGACGTGGCTATTTACTTATTCCGTCTGAATTTAAATAGATCTGTATTCCTGGGATGCACCGACTCTCATATACATGTAAATATGAATATGAAAATGACCGGATGGCGTTTCTGATACGTGACCATGCGTGGTTTGGTGTGTGAGAATCTTTGCAATAATCTGTCTGTTGAAGCGTGTTTGATTTTTATGTGTGTGTGTGTGTGTGTGGTGTTTCTGTCCACCTGGTCCACCCTCCGCCATTTGTTCACGACACAGACAGTATGTAGCCACTGCTATCCTCTACAGAGACTCCCGGTAAGTACTTCCTCCTACTCCCCTACTCGTCGTCAAGTGCCTTCTAACAACCAGCCTACAACTGTAGTGAGAAAGGTAGGACCTCTGTGAGAGGGCTGAGGAATAGACCTACCTGTGTATAGCATGTAAGTGCACCTCTGCACATGGACGTAAAAAATATTATGTGGCGGGATACAGACACGTTCACTTTTAAAACACACGCTCCTCCATTGAGATTTTAAAGCAGTTTCCCTGTGGCATCTGTTAAATGGCTACAACTGACAGAGGGAAACGGAGCATAATAACATGTCACACAAGGAAACACAGCAAAGGGGGGGGGGGGTGTAGACAGACAAGAAGACTGGGGCCAATTCACATTTAATGAGCGTCCCGGAATATCCAATTATGTTTGCTTTTGAAAATTGATTCATGTGTCTTTAGTGGCAATTTTCATATTAGCCCCTTTCAAATAAACATCTATTAGGTTTATGTTTCGCATTGCCGCGTGGCGACGGCACACAGCCAGAGCTAAAATAAGTCTGTGTCAGTTAGTCAATAAATGGGAGCATGAAAACGACGGACAGATTAGAGTGCTTATCTCTTTTCATCAGCTCTGAATGCCAGCTGAATTGAAGGTCAATATCTGAGGATTCTCCAGGTGTCTGGAGAGTATGGATTGGCTAGTGCTCGCAGCGCCTCTGTCCGTCTTTGTGGGCAGGCCAGGGCCAATTTCAAATGTGTCACAGCCGCATTTGAGCAGTTGCCAGGACAAAGCCGCCATACATTATACTTCATTCTTCTTTAACACTCCTTCCCCCACCGTTCTTCTTCTGTCTCTCCCTTGCCGTGCTCTGAGTTCTCTCTCCAGATATGTCACACTGTGGGCTTTGTCACGCCTTGTGACACATGGTGTGAGTTATCTGTGAGGAGACTAAGGGAGCGTCTGTGGAGAAACAAGCAAAGGTGGGTTATTATTTATGATAACAGGAAAGACAATTGTGGGCTGATATTGACTGGAAGATTTGCAATCTCCTTTTAGGAACGGATGCAGTCGGAGGCGCGGCGGCGGCAGAGCGAACTTCTTTTTCTGATTGGAAATTAGAGAACACAAAAATCTGTGGGCTGGGCACAAAAAGGTGAAAGTATGTCTCTCTCAATAGGCCATCTGCTTACAGCAATTTTCAAGGTTCTTCATTATTGATTACATCTCTATTTCTCCTTCCAGAGATGCAGTCCAAAAAAGCCCACTGTAGATAAAGAACTATTTAAAACTTACTGAGTCGGTGTACAAATCTATCTTGCTTCTTTTCTCTCCCCTGGTTTGCAATGAATGCAAAGGTTTTCTTGTTGGAAATGGGCAGTGAAAGCCTGATAGGCCCTGAATGGGGCAGATGGCGCTGTGCTCTCGCCTCCAGCTCCCGGTGTTTGTGTTTGAGCTTAGCACCCTGTTCAAACTCTAAACTCACACACACACAAAAAACAGTAGATAAAACAACATTGGCACTCATGTGGTGCCACATATGAGTGTATGCAGAATGTGCGTGTGTGTGTGTGTGTGTAGTCGTGGTTGGTTATGAGGCCATGGGGGAAGGCGTTTGTATATTGAAGGGTCTTGTCCAGTGTGTCAGAGGGCCCTTTCGGCTACTCTCTTCTCAGACAAAGCTTTGGTGAAGGGGCTCACTCCAATAGGACATGGCTGCTGCGGGGGGAGAGAGCAGCAGCACTCCAGACCCACTCGCCTGCAGGAGGAGGCTATCTCAGCCACCTAGTCCACTCCTCAGGCTGGCCGATACCCTCCACCGCAACCAGCACCACCCACGGGGAAGGCCATATCTGACCTTATCTTGGCATGTGCACAGCTGTCGATCAACACACCAGTGGAGCCCCAGAAAACAACCTTTTCAAAGAGAGAGGAAGAGAAAAATCACAAAAAAGGTAGACTTGAAACCAGATACTACAGGTTGAGGAAATGGTCACTATTATCTCAAATTTAGTGCTAACGGCGAGCACAATGAACAAAACCGCACCTAGACATGAATTTATTTTTGCACTTTGGATTTTACTGCACAAGAAATTCATATACCTTTGCAGCAGACAGAAAAGTGAAAGTGCCTGCTGAGTATTACAAGGAAATGAATGGCCGGCTTTATTTGTGTACGCACTTGTAATGTTATTGTGGCCATTTTTATTCATGCAAGCAAAGTTGTGAGCTCACCCTTGGCTTTTATTTACTTGGTAGTCTTTCGGCGGCTCTACGGGAGAGCCTAGCAAGCTGTAGATAGGCCCTTTCACATGCGCACAAAGGCTGCTTCAGCTGCTTTTTGTTGCCGTAACTACCTCTTTCTTCCTCACATTCCAAATATCTTTGGTTCAGACCTGGTGGCCTTGATGAACAAGGTTCTATGGAATCAATCAACTGCTTCTCTCAGAAGATCTTAACATGGGTTAATGTTGGCCTTGCCACATTGTCCTTCTGAGATATAAACCTCATCCAACTTGCGCCTGAGATCCAAGTTTCTTTTCTGAGAGGTCTTTTTGTGTAGAGTGGATTTCAGAGAGGCCTCAGTGTGGGGAAAAAAACACAACCAGAGACAGACAAGCAAGGCTGAGGCATATTGTTGTCACTAATAATGAATGACAGCATACCTCAAGTATTATTCATGACACATTTATTCAGCACAGTCAGAAACATTTTTAAATCATTCATCTTTAATGTATATTCATCTTTTCAACAAAGAGAATTTGAGTGTTGTAAAAGGCCATGGCTATATAATCGCGCATTTTTTTCCACAGCAGTAAACTGAGTTTTGATGGCAACTCATCAATGGAATCTTTAGCCTTTTGTCCAATGAAGCATTTCATATACGACCACCTATAAGTGAAGAATATCAACTTTCACCCCAGGAAAACCAACTGTAAAATGTACATGTAAAGCGTGGCATAAAAGATGCAGCAAAAAATGCCTTGGGGTCATTCTGTTTTCCCTTGTATTGAAGATGTAAGATGACAAATAACACCTGTATTTATTTATTTTTACGCCACATGCAGCAAGGAGCATTGTTAGTGAAGCAGACAGCTATTCATGGTGGACATATGTGCAAAGCACCATCAGTGTGTACAGCCTTTCCCAGCTTCAGTAAAACGGCAACATCTGCCTTCAGTTTTTATAGCCTACAACATATGTCCCATCTTTGGTGACAAAGCTGGCTGAGGCTCTCATGCTGTTCCTGTCCCCTAGTCCAAACATACATCTTTAGATACCTGTCAGGCTTTATTATTCCGTCCTCTGTTGCTGCAGATAAGGGAAGTTAAAGTTTAATGAAATGCAGCCTGGCTACAGAGGCCCGGCTTTTATAATTTGTCACAGGCTGGGTGCTGGGAGCCCACTGCTATGTAAACATGGAGGCAGTGGTCACGGCCATTACCTCTAAATGACGGAACATGGACGAAGTGGCAGAAATGTCACCCTGAAACAGCCATTTTCCTGTTGTTGCCTTGTGCTGTGCTGTGCTCCCCCATAAACCAAGATGGAGACATCAAAATTTGAAAAAAGGAAAAAATTCTAATAAAGCCGTGAATGTGGTAATATTATTGCAGCGAATTACCCACAGGAACTGTATCCAACAGCAGTCATTCCCCGTCTGTATTTTCATATAAAATTCATAGCCAGCATGTTCTGGATATACCCTCACATGTACCAAAAGTAAGTATGCTGCAGCCATGAATCCAGCTGTACTCTCATTCCACCGGCACATCAAAATTTGCAGGAGTAGGCAGGTTTTTGGGTTTTTTTAAAAACACGGTTGAACACGCTAAACAACTTGAAAACACTGTTTCATTTTGCACAATACAAAGAAAAAAATCTGTGTTCCACTTTCTTTTCAGAGATGTAAAAAAACCAACTTCATTCAGATAATGGAAGTAACATGGCTGTATGTACAGGAAGGTCACTCTGACATGCAACAGATGCTGAGCGACAGTTGAACAAAAGATAAGTTTGTGTGTAAGAGAAAGAAATACAACAGACCTAAGCGAACATTCTTAGGTCTCACTGTCTACATGGATGGTAAAAATATTATGGGCCGTAGCCCAAACATCCAGTATCTGGCAGTAAAAAACATTTGGTTCATTATGAAACTAGTGCAGCTTTAGCTTCTTGACTGTTATCATATAATAAGGAGGAAGAAGTTAGCATGTTAACCCAGGAGTCACATTTCCATCGCTGCTATCCCATCAGAGCTGGAGCAGATAAAATCCAGACTAGTGCAGAGTCATCTCAGCAAGATGCCAAGAGCCAGATGCTAGTGGGTGTTTAGGCCAGTGGAAAAGGGGCGCCAGAGACTATAGTCAACATACAGTACTACTCTCAAGGCCTGGGGTCCATATTCCCTGTCTCATGCAGTGGGGCCACTGCACTACTTACACCTGTCCACCTATATAACCCCCGTGACAAATAAAGATAGGCCTGTGCTGCCTGCAGCTATAGTGGTCAAGGAGCTCGGCTGCACCTTCTATCACTGGACTGAAGAGTCCTAAAGCGAACTGACTTCAAGTGTCTATATGTTGCAGTAAAATGTGTTTCACATGAGCAGCTCCCATCCTGCACTGTTACTTCTGAAGATTATTATGAAAACAGCCATTATCTCTTATTAGACAACGTTATTCACGGTGCAGTTCATTTAGCCGTCAACGACGAGTGGCGCAGTGTGACATAAGAGAGGAGGACCATCCCTCTTCACTGGTTTGTTCTGCACTAGACAGAACTCTAGGAAACAGCTTATTCTGCCACTTCAGTTTTGAGCTCCATTTTAGCCTGGACTGCAGTCTAGCTGAGAGCAGGGGTCCACACACCAGAGCACACACACACTCACATGCACTGTACACACTTCAGCAGCCGTTGATGTCTTAATACAGGCAGGATCTAATTTAGCTGATCCTCTGACATTTATCCCTTAGGTAAACTCTAGCACTCCCCTCTCAGTCCCAGTGGCACCCGTGCCAACAAAACGGCGGCGGCATATTTTAGAGCATCCGCTTCACTCCTCAAAAGTGCCCTCAGAGACACTCTGTGTCTCCTCTCCGGCTTCCAGTGAAATACTCCACATTGGATGTTATTTCTCGGGCCCTTTGTGATCAGGTACAAGAAGTTAACTGAGAGTACACCCTTGATGAAAAGAAGGGGGGCTTTTATTTATTCCTGGCTGCAGCCATTTTCAGGTGGTGCTGAAATTGATGTGGCCCTCGCTGCACAATAACATACGCACTCACTTATGGCAAGGCGCACCAACAAAGCTGTTGAGCAGACATGCGCAAACAAACTCAGTGGTGGGCCCTATGCGTGTGTGTGTGTGTGTGGACTGGTGGGGGCTATAATCAGTAGCTCTGTGACGAGGGAGGTGGTGGCTGGCGGGAGGGACAGAGGGACAGGAGTGATAACAGATTGAGCGACTCTGATAAACTCTCCTCTAATGGTTCTGCCTGTCCCCTCGCTCACCCCCCCCTCCTCTTTTTCGAAGGCACCTATTTAGTGGACTCTTTTCACTGGCGGCGGATTAGAAACCTGGATAAGGAGAAGCAAACACTGGCAGCTTCTCTGAGTAAGCAACAGAGAGAGGGAAGCAGCGGAAGATAGAGAGAATGGGGGAGAGAGAGAAATGGGAGGAGGAGAGACATGAGAAGAGTAAAGGACGGGGGAGAGAGGCAGGAGTGGGAAGGGAGCCGGAGTGAGGATATTCAAGGAGTGGCACTTACCCGTGGCCATCCATCGTTTCTCCCTCTGCCTTCCACCTCCCCCAGCCCAGGACCGCTCCCCCCCCTTATAGCCTCCTGCTTTCTTTTTTTTTTTTTTTTCTTTCTCTGCCCTCGACAATACTTACAGAGCACCTTAAACTGCTCTTTGAGCCAGACGTCGATGGTGGGTTCAAGTAGCAGGTTGCAGGAGATGTCAAACACGGCCTAATTCTGTGTGGTTAACAGCTAGGCGTGACACGGGCAGGACAGTGTAAACATGGATTAGGTTGATGTCTCAATCACAGCATGGCAGGCTGACAGACAGGCGGCTGACAGTGGCAGCAGCGCGGGGCGTTCGCAGCATATATGCTCACTCTGATCCAAACATAAAAACATTTTTAACACTGCCGTACTGTAACAATAATACTGCAGTCATCTTATCTGCTTCTGTCTGAGTGCACTTACTTCCTCTTCTTCTGACTTCAATAGTCTAGCTGAGAAACTCGATTTTTATCTGTGGATCTTTGATACAGCAATTAAAAATGATACATTCAGCTTATTATTTATTTTATATATTTTATTATTTCATTCATAGTAGTTTAAGTGCTTCTTACTTCTTTGGTTATCCACCCACGATTTGCCAAATTGACATGTGAGTATTTTTTGAAACTTAAAGAATTATATAGAATCAGAAGTCCTGGGTTATTTCTTTAATGCAATCTATATATATATATATATATATATAGTTATAGTTATAGTTATAGTTTTTGTGTTTGAGAAAAAAATGTATTTTTGTTCTCAAGAACAAAAATTTAATTAATTCTGTTTTTCAGGAGTCACATAGACTGCATGTATTCAGCTATAAATAATATGTGAAAGCAGGAAACAATCAATAAATATACACAGACCTATGACTTTATTTATTGATATATATTTTACATATTTGCAGCAGTGGCCATGGTGTGATCTGAGTGTGATCAGTGCAGATTTATTAACGTGAGATGATGTGTTTCATTGAAATTGGGTGGATGGAACTTCATTCTACTGAGAGACAACTCGAAATAGAAAGCGATAACGCAACTGTGCGAAATGAAAAGCAAATAATTATATCCATCTGTAACGCCTCTATTAGTGCATATTTTATAGACAAATGGAAAATTGCACGGTAAGTAATTGTCCATTTGATTATGACAGCTGCGTATGTGTGATTAAAATAGTGTAATTACATCTACTGTATTGCATTCACACTCTGAACAGTCGGAAGTATCTCACAGCTGAAATGTTGTATTGGCAGGGCCAATAGTCCTATACTGTGGTAAATTCATAGAAGGTTCCCATTTGCTAAATTGATCCTTAAAATTTTCACCCAGCGCTGCTCATACTTCAAAGTGCGTGTTGCAGGGGTTAAACTTTAAAAAGTCAGCTCTCTACTTCTGTTTCTTCTCAGAAGGTGTGAATAAGAAGCATTAAAGCAGCACTCCAGACAGGGGCAAACAAAAACAACAATTTTAGTAAAATGTCAGAGATGAAATAACACAAATTGCTATACACCAGTGGCAATTATGCTGAGTAGGATCCTTGTCGACAGGGTTGCCTTTGTCCACATGCAAGACAACATCATGCTTCTGAGGGCCAGCGAGCAGCTTCTCTCAGCCTCACGCTCTAGTGTCAAGTGCTGCAAACAATATGCACTCACGGCAAGCACTGCTCCAGTCAGCAGACAACATGCTCCGATGATTGTGCCTTTGCCACAACTATTTGTGATTGACAAAGGCCCGTGTAACTCACCATTGACTTCACCTCACGATCCAGTATCTCCTTATATCTCCGTGCGCGGGCAAACAAACAGTAAATAACTCGCTCGCCCGGTCCCTGCAAGCCGTCAATCAAACGGGCAAGTGTACACTACGCTGTGTTAGAGAGCTCAGAGCTGAACTAATCCAGTAAATACAACAAAAGCCCCGACCTGAAGAAAATCCTGTGAGAAGATCCAGTCTCTAACCACAGGAGAAAAGCCGGGAACACAGAAATCTAATGACTCCAAAGCAGCCATGAAGTGTGAAATCCTGCTCTTTCCCTCGGAACAGCTGAGCTCGCATGAGAGGCGAAGCCAGTGACATTTGTCGCAATGATGGATAATCATATTTATTGATTCACTGAGTGGAGTCATTAGCGCGTTAACAAGTCGCTAGCAGAAATATTTTGGCCATTATGGTGGAAAGCCATGTTGAAAAGAATGTCACTTGAAATTTCACAATAGCCAAATGAATGCAACTGTTGTTGTGCATTGAAGTCTTTCAGTGGCTTTGTCTTCACCATCACCACACTCATCATACCAATGCATTACAATGAACAAAAGGGCTAAAGACTAATTATTGAAAGATCCACACAAACTCGTGAGCTAGCTAAATATTGTCGACTCTAGCCAAATTTCCAATCTGCCTCTATTAATTAAGCCATTTAATCATCCACCACACTAATTGCATAATTAAATCACTGCCTCCTGGGTGCTACTGATGTGCAGTGGGTAATCTGGCGCAAAAATACCATTCATCAACAATGTGGGCTGGTTGATAATGGTAATGGATGGGTAGGTCCACAGCAACTCACCAAGGACATGTGATTTGATTTATAAACACACAATATGTTGAGGTCAGGCTGTCACAGCATGTGAATTTGAACCAGCTGACATCGGAGCAAATGTCGGGGAGGACAATTTCTTTATTGTCAGAATAGTGAAGGATACATGTGTTTGCAGTGGCTTCCTGCTGTTGTACTACTAAGTGTTTGTATGGACGTTTTGAGTACCCCCCCGTCAAAAGTGATCACGCTTTTATTACCTTCAAACTATTGGAGTGAAGGAATTATATTATTTCACTGATACATAATTTTATTAGGACAGGTTGACCGTGCCAACTCTTCATAGACACTAAATGGAAAGCAGAAATAAAGGAGCTGTGAAAGATTAAGGTCATGATCCAAACACAACGACATGCTGTAATGTAACAATTGCGGTCCATCGACCACGAGTGCGAGCGACACTGGCACCTTGCTCTCTGGCATTGTGGGGTTCCGCTCGTCTCAGCACAAGACCCAGCAGCTCCAGCCAAGTGTTTAAATTCCTGAAGAGCCTCCAGAAGAAATTAGTATGTAATGGCCACACTCTGCAAGAAGAAAGGCCCATTATGGCGTTCCCACCGACTGTACTTGGCTTTCATTTGTGAGCTAAATGGTTGTGCGCGGAGGTGAGAGTTCACTAGCCATTCAAGTATTTGGCTTTAACTGGCTCCAGCACTCTTGCTTTAATTCAAGCAGAAGGACAAGTATGAATAATCAACTCTGGATAAGACTCATCACAACCGGCGGTGTGCACCCCCCCACCCCCCTCCATCCACCGACACTACATCCAACCCCCGCCGCCCTCAAAATGGCTGCTGCAGCTTAATGACAAAATACCATTTACATCATGCCTTTTAATTCGCAATTTGCCAGCTTTTGTTGCTGCTATCTGATTTTGGTCCGTTAGACGCACACTGTATTATTTTGATGCAAATTTCTCTCCCCCAGCTCGTCTCCACTGGTTCTAATTTCACATTTGTTTATCAGAGCTGGAGAAAATAGCGAGGGAGAAATGGGTAACTCTAATCAATGTAAAATAGAAAATATCCAGTGATTACAAACCCATGAAGCCTGGCAGAGAGTCGAGGCTGCAGCGTGCAGTAGCCCGTGTGGTATCACGGAGACAAAGAGACCACACCCAGCTGACACTGGGAGGACGAGTCGCAGATAAATTGAGGTTTTGAAGAGAAATGTGTGCGACTGGGGCCTGCAACAGAGGAGCGACTGCTTTATTTAAATACACAGGCGTGTTCGGCCAAAACTGCTAATACGAGGCCCCAAGGGTTTTCGTCTCATGTAATGTATGCACAGGCTAATTTATTACACCAGGACTAATTTCCATTGCTTGTGCTTGGAGTTGCCTTGCTAATTATGGAATGTTTTTTTTTTTTTTCTTTTAGCCGTTTTTTTTTTCCGTCCCTCATTCATAATTGCACATTCACATTCAGGGGCAGCATCTTTGCAAATGAGATGAGGCCGTGCCATTTGGCATTCACGCCCCCCCCCCCCCCCCCCCCCCCCCCAGGTGAGCCCCCCTCCAGCCCCCACACCCAGGTGAGCCCACAGCCCACACAGGGCACACGCACGGCTCCGTTTCCTTCCTAAAAGAAACACACAAAAAACACATCCACCCCTCCAATCACCAGTGTTCAGATCTTTGATGGACTCTGCCCCTAAAACTGCTCTGACCACCTCAGAAATATCAGATAGGCTGGTGTGTAATTAGACTTGGGACTTTAATTAGGAAAAGTTAACTGTTAGATGAAAGCTGTCACATCTGTGATACGTACTGCTGGTTCAGTGGATGTATCCCAGGGGGGTCTGCATCAAAAGGCCCTTCCCTGCTGAGCAGCCCCACTCTAGCATGTTCTCATGCGCCAAATCAGGCCCTCTGAGTGGCAGAGGATGTGAGGGGAAGGGAAAAACAGAGGCGCAGACACAAGTTAACTGCAAAGGAGAGACGGAGAGGAGGAGGAGGAAGAAGGACGAGCGAATGGCGGAAAAAGAGAAGAAAGGGAGAGTATTGCCGAGCCGCTCGCCTGCGTATTTGTGTGTCTCGTTAAACGGAGAACGTGGCACAGACACAAAGGGATCTAAGGGAAAACAATGTCGCTTAACAAGACATCACTGGCTCATCATTAGTAATTTGTTGTGGGCATAATTTTCCCCTACCCCTTGCATAATAGGTGCCCTGGGATATTTCTGCCGCTTTTGTGTGCCCTCATTTGGCTATTTATTTACTTGGCTCATGTCACAAAAGAGATCTGGCCACTTCGAGCGAGAGCCAAGGTAGCACAGTGATGATTCCACATCACGGGCCTATTAAGGAGGATCTCCATTAATTGACTCCCCGAGCTCATTGCCTGACCGGGAGTTCCACTGATCCCACCCAGCCAATAGGAGGCCACGTCTCACGGGTTAGTCTGGATTGCGTGATTCTTTTTGTTCGACTTGTCTTGGCTGGTTTCATGTCAAATGGCCTCGATTGGGTGCACTCACTTGCCTTTCTGCATTCTGCTGTGTGTTAATCATGTGCTAAAAGAAGATTCCGCTGTGATTATTCTGCTTTGTAACTGCGGCGCTCTGCCTTCACGCTCTCGCTCGCTCTCTCTCGCCCTGGGGAAAAGATCCACCAGCTGCAAACTGCTGTACCAGTGTTAAATATGGTGAAACGGCTTGACGGATATCACTGCCATTAATCACAAATGTGACGAGAGAGAGAGAGAGAGAGAGAGAGAGAGAGAGAGAACGCCTTATAATATCATTGTGTGCATTTCCTGTTTACCCATCGCCACAGATGGCACTGCCAGCGCTCCACAGAGGAGCCCCTCACGCTGTTGTTCCATCGCCATCCACTTTACTGTGGCCCTTTGTGACAGGATAGACATTGAGCTGTCATTTACATTCAATAGACACATGCACTGGGGATGGATGGATGGCCGGACGGCCGGATGACCCGAGTCATGGCAACAACGCGGCTATTTGGGAAAACACAACGCAGTTTTTCTGGAAATGGAAAGACATTGATGATAGTCGCTTGGTTCAGCGCTGACAGATTGCAGCGAGTATAATGACGTGCATACACTATCTAGGGGCACCCCCCCCGCCTTACTTCCTGGTCCTTTTTCCACCCATCACTCTTTCTGAATGACAGCATTGACATTAGTGTAACTGTAACACGATTGTGTCTGCTGTTGAGGAAATGAAAATCAAGTATTTGACCTTTGTATCTTACAAGTGGCTTAGTCTTAGTTACGGGGGCCTTACACTGATGGTGCAGTGGCATCCTTTCATGCCTCTGTTCCTTTCTTAATTTTTCCCCCGTAATTGTTAAGCCTTCATATCGAGACTAAACAGCTTTAATGTATTCTGTCCATAGTGCGGCTGGAATTAGCATGAATCCATCAGGCTCTAAGCCAGGCCCCCGATTTTCTCAGTCCTCCATTGTGTGAAGTGTGTTAAATGTACACACATGCACACGGCGGCAGCCCCGTGTCGGCCGCTTTGACATAAAGCTGCACCGCGGCGAGGCCAAATGAGAAGATAGTGAAATCGATTTCCACACTGAATTTCACACCCTTTCATCAGGCCCAGCCCTCGTGGCTGGAACGCTTGTGATTTTCAAAAGCACTTAACATACGCCAGCCCCTTTGTTCAAGAAGCAAACTACTTCTGAGGAGACATCAATGCAAATAAAACCAACTAGCAGAGGGAAACTCGAGCTGAAGAACAACCAAATTACCCGTAGTTAATACGTCTTCATTACAGTTTGTCTCTCTCTCTCGCTTCTCCCCTCTCTCTCTCTCTCCAGCATACCAAAGATTCTCAGTGCTAATGATTTTTCTGGGTATTAAAGAGGCACCCACTGCTGTCACTCTGGATATGAAACGAGGAAAACAGATTATTGTTGAGATCACCCACTGTGAACGCCCGAATGATACTTAAAAAATAATGATGTTCTTAACCATACTCATTAACGGCACAGTGCAGGAACGAACAATACTCTCCTCCAGGAAAAAAGCCTAACAGATTTCAAATTAGAGCATAAAGCGGAGAGAGGCAATCAGTTCGGAAAAACACTGAAGATGGAAACAAAGCAGACGGTGTGGCGGCGTCCCACTCTCACACACACTGGGATTTGTATAGACTAATATTAGTTTAAAGTAACTAAACATTTGGTCATGGTTCTTGGTTTTAGCTGCAAGTTTTCTTGTTTAATCACAGTTAACTCATTAAAGGCGTAATTGACTGTAACTGTGAGCCATGCATTATCAGCATGATGTACTTGTAGTTGATGCCAAATACATCAAATCCTAATGATAATTACTTTGCCTCCACAGTTCTTCCCTTCAAACGTCATCTGTATACTCGCCGTACTGCAATATACATCTGTTCGGCTTTTTCCTGATGAAATAATTGGCACCATATGGAGAAAAGTCGGTGTCGGGTATAGTTTTGTAAACGTGCAACGGCAATTTATTTTTGTAAACCAATTTAAAAATACATTTAGGGCTCACAGCTTGACAGGAAGTCCATCTCAACAAGTTGCCTATGAATAACGAAGGCCTCATTTCCATTACATAGGAGCGGAGTTCAAACGTCGGCCTATTAACAAGACAGTAAATCCGAGTCCAGTGTTCCATAACTCAGGCCCTGTCATGGCGCTCACTTCCCTGAATAGGACAGCTAGGGACACAGTGGGATTGTTCAGTTCTCGCCAAAGCTAAAAACGATTCTTTGTCAGCCAGGCATAAATAACATAGTGTTGATTGTTCTGTCAAAGTTAATCTGACAGCTCGGGGAAGCAGTCATTTATCTAATGACAGAGTTTCTATGACAACAATCGATCCTCCTGCAGCCAAGTGTGTGTGTGTGTGTGTGTGTGTACACTAAACTACATTCAGTAACAAGGGACAGAGATGCTTTGTGGTAATGTTCAGCCTTGGCTATAAAGGTATTACTTTCAAAACTGCATTCTGCTGATTTAGTCTCACATTTAATGACATTTTAAACTTTTATGTTTTTCACCAGTGAATTCTACCTGATTATCGGGGATGGTGTTTACTGTTCAGAACTCTTTCAGAGTGTCTGCATTCACGGAGGAATATTGACACTAATTCTTTTCACTCAAGTGAAAAAATGAAACAATCATTTTGAAAAACATCAATGTTAAATATCCTCATTTTTTTTAGTTTTTCCAGGTAGTTATTTTAAATATAAGTTATCTGTTATAAATTATACCTGGCCTATTCATCTGATAAATGTGCACAATTGTTTTGACATTGCTCCTGAAAGTTTTAGTTGCCTGATTCAGTGATAATGGCTTTGGAATTCCTAGTTCATTCCCAGTGGGTCATTTCCCTTTCAGTTGGTCTTTTTGAGGCTTGTCCTTTTTTTCAGTCATGACTGAGGTCTCTCAAATACTTCTAAAAATACTTCTACCAAGGCCCCCTTATGAAACCGCATTTTGATCCCACATTTGATTTTCACACTCTCAAATGTCAGTCACCTAAACTTTATTTTCGAAGGAATCACTAGAAAAGCTGAAAAATGTCCAATGTCTCAATTCCTGGATCTGCCCGATGAACTCGGTCCCGACCAAACTTTAATGGGTTCATCTCTGTCATCCCTCCCTTTTTGGGCGGCTGTGTGTAACGTGCTCCTGGAGAGAGAATATGTTGGAATATACTCATTATCACGTAATTGCTGTCCGACATTCACTCCATTCTTGAACTCCCCCTTAAAACCCCTCTCACTGCTGCCGCTGTGGGTGTCACGTGACCTTGCCGTGTCATAGCAATGGCAGCGTGGTTTAAGGTTAGAGGAGAGAATAGTTTGGAGTTTTCCTGGTAAGGTGTCCTTGGCTATATATATAAAAAAAAAAGCATTTGATAGAAATGTGTCTGTTCCCAGCAGCCCTCCACCCTCCCCCACCTCCTAACTTTTCTTTTCCTCTCAGTAAATGAAGGATGGTCAGGGGAAGCCTTTATGAGGATATACATCCCACACAATGAAATTCGTTTCCATTGCGCGAATGCTGAACATTGTCAAATGTGTTTTAGATTTTAATGAGTTGAAGGACACTGTGGAGCACTGAACGACCCGGCGGCACAGCTGAGATATTAGAACATTTCCCCGACAGAAGTGAGGCTGCGTCTGCACGGCTCTCTGAGCACTTTTAACATCCCATTACTCTGAGGAACCTTCGGTCCAGTATCTGTTTAAATTCTCAAACCAGCGTGCCACGGCCACGCCGCCGCAACTTGATTTTGTTTTCTCTATTAAATGAGGAAATTAACAAAGACTCGCTATCTGCGGCTGCTCTAGCTACGCTAATGTCCAAGTGTCCTGATGCCTCGACAGAATCAACTCAAACAGGCTACGTGCCGGAAACAGAGGAGTGTTGAGAGGCAAAAGGAAAGAAAGAGCAAGACAGAACCTGACAAATATCATCCATAACATTAAAATGGCCCCTATTGTCATTACGGACCGAGAGATTAAATTCATCTCATCAGACGTAAGTATGACAGGTGCCTCAATAGGCTGATGCCAAGCGGCAAGCCAAGAAGATTAGCAGGGCACTGATATCATTATTTCCGCCTATCAGGGATTCAGCAGGGAGGCAATTGTAATTTCTAGGCTTATTAGTCCACACTCGGAGGAGAGAAAAACCAGTGATAAAGCTGACTGTGACAGCCGGGCATTCCAGCAGCAAGTGCTGTCACTGTGACACTGACCAAATGCCAGTGTTGCCTCTGTCCCTGTAATCCTGCCTAATGGAGGTTAACACACAATACAGAGAGGTCCACAATAATGATCACAACAATCCACACATTTGCATTTTTAAGTTATAAGAGCGGTCACAGAGAAAATAAAAAATTAGATAGGCGGTAACTTGAGGGAATGAAGAGACGCCGGGAGGAGGGGGAAGGATTTGCGTGGAGCACGTACAGGGAAGCAGGCGCACACACGTGCACACGCACACACGCATATCAAGTGTGTTTCAAAGTTGTGTGGAGAAGTGGAGCAGCAATCTTGAGGGTGGCACGCAGGCAGGCAGATCCTCTTGGCAATTTCGAGACATCTGCCTGGGCAGCCCGTGCCAACACCGGCCCCTGGAGAGCACCGCTCCCAGCACACTAAAGCCCAGAAGTGTTTGTCGAGCCTAATAAATATTGCACAGCGCCTCCTCTTTATCTCATGAATGTTTGTGCATGTCTGTTGGTGGCTGTAGAGATACAGTAAACAAGGGATGAGCATTAAGCCCTTAGAAAAAGAAAAAAGATGGCCGTCATCAGCGCCATCGTCCTCCTCCTTCTCCTCCTCGCTAGATATAAAACTTTGGTCGGCTTCCTTCAAACACCAGAGCGACTGAAAGACTTAAAGCACACAGACATTACTATCTGCTCCCCAACACATGAGTTCATCCCCTTTTCGATGCGTCTCCAAGGGATTTCACGCCGCTGTCATATTTTGGGCCATGATGAAGATATCCCCGGCTCTGTTTGGCAACATGTCTCCTTAATTATGCCTAATTTGTAGACCAAATAGCCGCTTATCACTCCCACTGTCTGTGACAGCTTAATAATCTCTAACCTCAGTGTGGGTGTGTGTGTGTGTAAGAGGGAGCTGGGGGAGCGTGACCGGGACCTTAATATGATTTGTGTATTTTGGTGTCACGGTTTAACAGTTTTATAAGCCAGCCCGGTGATAAGTATCATGTTATTAGGGAGTTACATATTTGACTTTATTTTTTTTCCTCAAAGGAAGCCACAATGTGGCCAATTGTATTACAATAATGGCATTAATCAGGGCTCTCCTGGGAGGAGGAGGAAGGTGATTTGCATGACGGTCCTCTGGTAATACATGTGTCTTTGTATTCGCTGTGGGCCCTGGGTGTGCACTACAGAAGGGGTTATGGGTAGGAATATAGAAGCAGGACCTTCGTCAAGCTATAAAATGCCATGGTGGTTTGGTTTAAGAGCGCTGGTAATCAGCATTGTCTTTTCCTCTCGTGCTACATTCCTTCTTCCTCTGCTGCTTCTACATTGATTGTGTGTGTGTGTGTTAGTGTGTGTATGTGTGTAACATAAGGAGGGGGTATGGGAATGGAAGTAGAGGTGGGCGAGAGGGCTTTGATGGCCCTGCAATGAAATCTGCCTGAGCTTGCCTCTACCAGCTGCAATTATCATTAAGCCTCCAATGGAACCGGTCCACTCCAGAGACACCTAAAAGCTGCCGTGGACCCACACATAATATTGTATTAAATGGGACCAAAAAAATCAATACACAATGCAAATGAAAAGCAGGCGAGTAGGATCCACTCAGTATGCATATTTCCTGTCAAGTACACTTTCTGACCCGCTGAACGCCGTTCGCGGCGGAACTCAGTACTTTTGAAAATTACTGATGATCTCTTGTTATGAGCCCCTATCTGCCTGCCTGGCACTATTTGTGATATGCTTGTCTCGCCTCGCACGCTGAAAAAAACCCTGCTCACTTCCTCGCTGAATTAAAAGAGTTTGTCCATGAACTGAGGAGAATGTGCTGCTTATGTCCTTTTTGTACACAGTAAATGGAAATGTTGATAAATACCTCCTCCCATGAAGCACTTGTTTTGTGGCGGCTGTGTGCGGCGCACAACGGCACAAGAGAGCTAATTATGAGAAGGATGAGCTGGGGTGAGGAGCAGGGTGGGCAGCTACTTATTTTGCTGCCTTTCTTTCCATTGTGTGGAGATATTATTTCTTGGACGTAAACATGCACGCTGCATCTGTGCGCGTTTGCCTGCGAGTGTATGTCGGGTGGTTCATGCATGGCAGAAATCCTCCAGTAGGAAGGAGGGAGAAAGAGAAGGAAGCCTCTGAATGCGTGTGCTCCCTTAGTGCCAACAGATAAGTGCTTATCATGTACCTGTATCCAGGAGGTCAAATCCAATATAGCCAGGCAATTCCTCCAAACTTCCCCTGGTTGCATTTGCAATCTTAACTGGTGGGGTGGTCCCTTCCATTGTGAACAGGGCACACACACTGGGCTGTCAAGGTATTCTCTCAGAGGCCCACATTCATACTCTGTCTCACACAAGCTATTTATTCTCTCTCCCATCTCTCTCTCTCTCTCTCTCTCTCTCTCTCTCTCACACACACACTCCTTGTTTACTGGAATCATTTTCAGATATAAGAATTTGATATCACGCATCATTACACATTATTTTATGTTGTGGGCTCTGTATTAATATTACCTCCATAGTCATGACAACATTTAACCAGCCAAATATTTCAAATATTTCAGCAGTTGTTTTCTTCTTTAATTTGAAAATAGGATAAAAAGGTAGCCTTTATAATAATATATTTCAAATGCTTATTGTAATAATGTATCCCACTCGTTGCTGTGTGATCCCGTTTACTCTGTTGTTTTTCAGTGAATGACCTGTATTGCTGTAATTGTCAAACAAACTAATTGAACATACAATGTGTTCTAGGACAAAACAGTTTCATGATTACTCTACTACTATGATTACTACATGACTATCATTACTACTTCTTCTATGATTTTATATGAAAAGTATATTTTGTATACAACAGTATTTCAAACGGATTTTCAACGGATCCCCAGCTTTCAGTCGTCTGTTTATTTCTGCTCAGTAAACATTACAAGTAAGTAGCAGAATCTTTATCACGCATTCGTTGGGCTGTTATCTAATTAGCTCCCAGCTAACACGCTTGTAAAATGAGACTGAACACAAGTACATTTGTCACACTCACAGATCTCTCCTCTGCCTCCTGCTTTCTTTCTCATGCTCACAATTGCACCTCAACGGTGGAGACCATTTGTGAATTTGTTGTAGGTCAATGGTTATGACGTGAACTCATTATAGCAAAGGTCAGAGCCATACATAAATGTATACTATGGCTACACCGTGAGCTTGGCCCGTCTCAGAGGAGGATCTCAGGATACTTAAAGGAGCTCGCCCCGGGGAAGGGAGAAGGGCAGACCTCACAGGAGGTTCACAGGAGCGGGCTACTCTGTCTCAACCAGTCAGCCAATCCCGTGTCGCACCTCACTGATTGTGCACACTTCCCAGACCGCACCGGAGATACTCCACAGGGAGGCAAGGGTTTCATACGACGCCGCTAAATAATGATGCCGGAGCCGTGAGCGCGGGTGCATGCTGTATTCCCCTTGGAGTTTTAGTTCACGGCCTGTCGCATCTTGGGTTAAAGCTCCTGCATCTAATGACCCATGTCAAAGACCATCTCGCACAGATGTAATGACATATCATACCTCATCACTTAGACCCCACACTGACAATTATAATCATATATATATATGTGGCTTTTCCTGCTGGGTCAGGACACCACTATGACAAATTGAAATGAGGATGAGAGATGTGGAAGTGGAAGAAGGAGGTGAAGGGGGAGGCAAGAGCAGGGGGGGGGAGCACAGCACCGAGGGATGACTGAAGACACCTAGTGAGGAATTGCAGTATCAGTGTTCCTTACACAGGGTTTCATTCTTCACGCAGGTTATTGTTCATTCACCCCCTTGCCCCTTAAAGAGTCATATCCTGCCCTGTTTGGCTAAAGAACACTTTCTGTCTGCATGGGCCCTGTCACTCCTCTCTTGTTTCCTACAATGGGGAGGTTTAAGCTGCCACACTAGATGTGTAAAACCCTTCCCTCTGTGATGGGGCTGGGGCAAGGACCACCAGCATACTTGGCCCCTCTGCCCCACGATGCACCCAAAACAAAAGTGCATTGAGAGTCCCCCCAGTTTTTTGTTCCTCGACCTCGAGGTACCAACACCCACAACGCACTGGACTCACTTCCTGTGCCATACTCTGCTGTACATTTATTACCCTGATCTGCCAATAACACGTCCTTCAAGCCCCAAGATGGATGTTTGCTGAATGAGTTAACCTTGTGTACATTTGACAGTGCCGACTGGTGGTCCACCTCTTTGAGGCTGACTTGGCACAAAGGGGCTTTTTGTTTGTGATTTTTCTGTCTTTTTGTTGTCCTTTGTTTCCTGCTTCCTCATCTCCTTTTCTAAAAAAAGAAGCACCCTTAAGGGCAGGATTTGCAATTCACATCTTTTTTTTTTTTTTTATTCCCTCTGCCATACAATTTTCATACTTTCACAATATCTCCCTCTGGTCCAACCCCCCCACCCCCAGTTTCTATCCCCAGCCCAGCCTCCATGCCCCAGCGCTGCCTGTCCTGCAGCAGATTTAGCTTTTGTTGGCTAGTGTTAATAGGATTAAAATGGGTTACTAGCTCAATCACAGAGAGCTTCAAACCATCCCTAAATGTAAGTATCTCATGGGGGTCGGGGGGCATTGTGGCTGTGCCTTTCCCCCCTCGGGCAGCCCTCCTGATCGCAGGAGAGACCCCGGGCCTGATGGGGGTGGCAAAGGTTTGGCCTCCAGGAAAATCCGTAGGATTATGTCAGCACTCATTACAATGTACACAAAGACCACGGGATCAGTAGGAGCACAAACGGAGCAGTTAAGTCAAATAGGGTGGGCCAGGGGATTCTCCGCTTCCACCCTGACAGTGATTAGCCTTTGTGCTTCGCAACTCCCAACATTCAGGCTGCAGCCGGTGGGCTACCAATAGGCGATGCTAAAGGTAGCAGCAGATTGGCTAGGGTCTGAATTGTAGGCTTAGCTGAACTTGTTAATGTGGAAATACAAAATAAAGTTGATGTGTTTAACATTGGAAAAAGTGCTTAGGACTGATATTTCATGCAGTTATTGATTTGTACTGAATAGATAAAATCAGTCAGCCAGCTATGACGAAATCAATTCTGGCCTGGAAAGGTGGATACTGTGTATACTGCGCCGTGCCAGGCCCCCATACATAATTAGACAGTGGATGAGAATAGCAGGGGATCTATTGTGATAATGTGAGGTCACTTCGCTCTTGAACATCCATAATGACCATATCCAATGAACTTGTATCCATTAGGCACGCTGAAGTGTCCAGTGCGGCATTCACACAGCCCCGAGACTAAAACACGCACACACTCGCACTATACACCTCATTTGCATAGCGTTTGAACAAAAGTGAAAACAGATCATTAAAAAAAATAAAACACAATAAATAGGAGTAATTTCTGCTTGTCATTAGAAAAAAAAATGCCCCAGATGTATGCTGGGTGGAGTGTGTGTGTGACTGCCACAGCATTGCCCTCCGACGCTGGAAACACGAGGGGGACCAGCCAGCAATTGATGTTTGTGTTCATCTAAATAGGTGCTCAGGGGCAAAGTTACACACGCGCACTTATATATATATATATATATATATACAATGTGTACGATCTTACGTCACATGCACTTGCTTTGTGCGCAGACAAGTCATATGTGCTTGTGCATGCTAAAAAAGGCTGATGAGCCAGCAGAGTCAATGTGTGTGTGTGTCCACTACACCAAAGCTGAATCTAGCCAGAATTCATTTTACCACACAAACAAATAATACAATCTCTATATGTAGCCCACATTCAAAAGATATAGCACAAATGTCTCATTGCCAGTACGTCCTGGCTAAACAACAGGCGATGATTGAAGGGATTTTGTTTCCATTTCTGCTGCATCAGGTTCGAAAACAATGCACTTGGTCAACAGTGCGCAGTGACTCCTGCTAAAGTAGCTTCTCAGTGAAGATTGCTGAGGTCCTTTAAGAAAATTACAGCCATATGGGTTTTCCCTCCACCCGTATCTGTTTATTTATTTACCCAGATTAGATCATAAAATCGTGAAATTACCCTAAAATTGCTTTTTCAAGAATGCACATAGCATATATAGATATATATATATGCATTTTTTTTTCTTTTTGCCCCTATCCTCTCCTGTCAGCGTATTCATAAATGTTGTTGGAAAAATTTCTTATTTTAGCAATCCTCCAGATAGCCAGAGCCCATTTCCATAGCTTTAAATAATGTCAATCTGGGCATACCCTGGATTGAAGCCCCTGAGCCGGAAGGCACAATTTCTCCTTTGCCTACAGTCTGATAATTTTCGGAGCTATTGGCAACTTGGGAATTTTGCAGCCTTATCACTTGGGCTCAGCGAAGTTCACTGCCACTAATCGGTAAAGGGATCACTCATTCAAGGATTGCACGATCATGTTTTTTTTTTCTTCCGGGGCAGTGACAGCTGTCTGCACCGGGGCATTAGCAATGCAGATGAAGCAGCCTAATAGGTTAAAACGTAACACAAAAATTAGGTTTAATCCCCGAGCGAAATAATCTAACATTTTCAAATTCCTTGATGTGGGAATAGAGACATTGCCTGTGACTCAATTAGGCGCAATGCAGATCAAAGCAAATTTATCTAGAGGATGTGCCCTAGATCCCCAGCATGCAGCCGTGTGTGTGCGCATGTGTGTGTGTGCATGTGTGCATGTCTGTGTGTGTGATATGGCAGTGTGCCTGTCCTCATAATGCTGCAAGCAAACCCTGGGCGGCAATAACATCATCATGACAGGACCTCTGCCTGCTTATTTATTCCCTTTACTTACTCGCTGCTCAAATAATGTCAATGCACACATGCGCACGGACATGCACACCCTGACACACCGACACACCGACACACACATTTGAAAATGAATAGCCTTAGCCGTGGAACCTGCAGAGAAGTGATAACTGAGACGGTGTGAGCAGCCTCCGTCTCAGCAGCAGTGTTTTCAGCCTAATTGGAACTAAGTACCAGACACATATGGGAGCAAATATATGTGGTGATTCATATGCATGTGGTCAGGTTGGGATATATTTCTTATTCAAATCTAAATTGAACGGGGGTCGGCTGAATCCATTCCAAATGTAGCACTAATGTTGGATTCTATCCTGCATCCTGCCCCATGATTACTATTAATAAGCTCCTGCCATGTGTACATCGCAGACCATATACAGTGCCCTGTAATGGAAATGGAGCACCAGGGTGGTGGTGGGTGTGTGTGTGTGTGTGTCATTAGCAGGGTGCAGCTGGCCATTAGGGTCCAAGGGTGGGTGTTGTTTTGCTGCTCTCCTCACTGTGTGCCTGTCGGGTTATTCTCCAATGTGCTACTGTTGACCACGGCCACTTTGGTAGAGGACAAAAACATTTCCTCATTGCCTCTCACACAAGTGTGTGTGAGTGAGGTCGAGACTGATTTCTCAAAGCAGGTAGCGAGTAATGAAAGACACACTCTAAGCCTCGGCGAATTGGCAATCGAGAGAGGAGAGACGACTTCAGAAATAAGCACTGTTTGGGGATGGCGAGCGTCAAAATGCACCAATTACTATCCCCAGACAGTTACCCCCCCAAACACACACACACACACACACACACAAAAATCAATGAGGACACAAACTGAACAATCAGCTGCAACTAGCTATCAACAATGGAGTGGAATATGCAAAAATGTCCATTAAATGTGTTAGCATACGCAGAGGTTTTTTTTTTGTATGATATCCCAACATCTGTGGCATTAGCCGGGGCTTTATGTAAAATAGAGACAGGGAAATGAATACGCAATCTACCACTGTGTTTTCATCATTAGTGCGCTCCAACTCGCGGCTCCGGTTCCTCCCCAGCCGTCTGAGTGGGGAGCGAGCGGAACATTTGTGAGCCCTCGCTTGCCAAATTAATTCTTGTCTTGACATCTTAATTCTCAGTTCTTGTGTGTGGTCAAATCAGCCTACTATGGAAAAGCAATCAAGCAATTATTCCCAAATTATATTTGCCCAACACACACTGATTGGTTATTCTTTTCTTATTGAGTAAGCTCATTAATTCTGAGCAGCTTGCTTGTTATGCCTCTGCCATTACTCCTTTCCCCTCTCGTCCCCTCTCTCTCTCTCTCTCTCTCTCTCTCCCCCTGCTCTTCATCATGCACACTCACTCCCAGCTCTCACCACCACACACCACCCCACCCACGCACTCCTCTTCCCCTTCTCTCTCCAACAGATGCACCCTATCTTGCAGCCCCAGCCCGCTGATGTTTTGGAGATGACATACACTACAGAAGCCCCCATGATCTGTGGCATTGTCTCGTCGGCCAATTACTATTCCCATCTCTGATTAACTTTGATGTGGAACCTAATGAGATAAGGCGGCTTATCAAGGCGGCAGCTGATAGTGGTCTCATTTATTCCTGTGTCTGGCACCCGAGCCGAGTGACGAAGAAAAAAAAAAAAACTAATGAGGAGGAGTTTGTGTGTGCGAGTGCAGGTCTGAGGGAAGTGCGAAATTGTTCATCTGCAGTTCATCAGCTCCTGCCTGAAATGGCCTCGGCAGCGTCAGCATGAGATGTGGAGACACTCCACATAACAGTGCCGTGGATCACAGTAGAACAAGAGACACCAAGTTTCTCTCTGTCTCTCTCTCTCTCTCTCTCTCTCTCTCACCTCCTCTCTCCAGCATCTTTCTCTTAACAGCTCCTTTTCCCTTCTCCAGGCTCTAATGGTGCAGCTAATTGCTCAGGTTGTTTAGTTGTGAGGAATTTCAGTGGGGTGTGTGTGTGTGTGTGCCTGTCTTAATTTTCCACCTCTATCATCCATGTCTATTTTATTTTGTATTTGTGTATATTATTATTTTTCCTCACAGAACAAATAGGATAGAACATATCCAGTATTAAAGGAATATCTATGACTTTTGGTCAAATTACATTACATTTGTTTTAATTGTTTTACATTTCACTGTTAAATATTTTTTATTATTTTTTTTTTTCACTGGCATTAAATTCCTGTCAACAAAGATGGTATTTAAAAAACCTACTGCAGCAAGCAATTGAAATAAATGAGCTGCATAGTAAAAAAAAAAAAAAAAAAAAAAAAATAGCCTATTTCCTATTTAAAATAAAATATGGTTGCTTCTCTCCTTCCCTTGCCACCGCATGGCAATGTAATAATTACTCCCCTTTAAAAGGGCTGTTAATATTTTCTTATCAACAGCACCGCTACATTGTAATGAAGCAGTCCTTTTAAATAATACTTTTGTTGTGGAGCAGCAGCCGCACATTCTTGTAAAGAGGTTGACGACGGAAGGAAAAAAAGAGGGAAAAAACACCCTGAAGTGAACTGAACTGTGAATTCTCCTGCACGGACTGTGTGTGGAGAGGCAGGAAGTGTGTGCCTTTTGATTTGGAGTATAAAAGTAAATAATATTTGTACATCTAACACATACTCGAAGTGAATGAGCAGCCCCTGAATGTGTTTCTATGAGCGAGTGGAGAGCTCTACAGACTTTAAAGCCAGAGCCCAATTAAGCCTCGCCTCATCGGGAGAGGGAGAGGAGCTGAAAGCTGAATACATAAGATAATGCAGCCTCACTAAAGCAGCCGGCTCACTCAGTGTAAAATTAGAGAGGGGAGAAAAAAAAAATCTTGATAAAGGGAGAAGAAAAAGCAGGGACAGACAGTAGGGGGAAAGAAGTTCCTTTGGGCAAGCTCCCTTTGAAACTGGTTAACCAAATGCAGCTATTCATATTCAGCACAATTAATAGTGTCTCTTTCTTGTTCAGACGGCACATCATAACGGGCAGAGGAGAAGACTGAGGAGAGGATTTCTTTCTCTCTCCAAATTGTAGCCAATTTAGGGACAAAGCGGTCCCCTCTACTTCCCCCAGAATGGGAGTCGCACTCATAAAAGAAGACTGACAGTCGACATCCAAATCTCATTCAAGGACGCAATTTCCAAATGCTAATCATAATCTGCAGATGTTGGCCACTGATACGTCCGCTTATTTATTTATTTATTTATTTTGGCGTGCGTGTTCTGTGCCCATTTGGACATCGTGTGAAATTTGAAACAAAGAGGGAAAATCCCTTCTTTCTGAGGCATGTCGAGCAGCGTGTGCGAGACCAGCCGCGGCACGGACATGTGCACCATGCTCGCACGCATGCACGCACACACGCACGAAGGGAAACATACACGCCCATCTTCTTCCTCCCTTTTTTTTCCTATCTTGCTCTTCCTTTCTCTCTGGGTCGTTCTAGAGTACCTCAGATGTGTCATCAGACATTGGTTTCTATCTGAACCTGAGGGAAAAAAGAAATACTTGACAGAAAGGTATATGAAAAGAGGACACTCTGAATTTTTGACATTCTTCGCGCAGCTGCTTCAAAACGAGTAGGATGGAGAGGCAAGGAAAAGCAACTCCAAGACATGTGTTTGTTTATTTGCTGCCTTTTCTCCCTCCCCTCTTTCAGGGAGATGGAGGCTAGCGCGAGGCCACAACTCACTCATCCTTGTATAGGCTGACTGGGTGCAGGGCCATGAAAGAGAAATCGGAATGGCTAAATGAATTCTGGGATTTGTGCTATTCAGCCCATCTCAAAAAAGGATAACCCCTTTTTTTCCACTTAGAGACCAAATGCAAGGTGAAACTCAGCTCAGTTTGTCAGTTAGGTGACGTTAAACATGCAGCCTCCTTCGATAGGCGCATTGATAACTACAGAGGCTAAACAATAACTGGATTTATTCAAAACCTGGCTTGTGTTTGCTGATGTGAGCTTCTAGTTTTAAATGGATCCAGCTCACCATTCTTAACATACTTTCTATTTTCCCATATTTTTTTCTCTCTTACTCATTTTTGCTGTATGTGGAACTTTCCCTCCCTGTCTTTATTTGAGGGTCAAAAATATCTTCAAGAAATAAATAGTTTTCATTCATTATGTTGTGATGTTGTGATTTAAATATGAGCCCAGATCACAGTCCAGTGCACAACCACGAGAGTGTCGAGAACACGGCGAGCACTTGTCGAGACAGCAGTCATACGGTGCTTCATTAACTTCGACTGACTTGCTCTGTTTGCTTGATAATTAATATTCATGCTTCCCGATGTGCGATCCATCCAGCGATGGCCACCGATGCTATGGAGCCCGTTCTGGCTCAGTGTGGGGAACACTTGAAGACAAAAGCCATTAATGGATTAATTAAATTAATTAAATTAATTAATTTATCTGTACAATATTATACTGTTATTTTCAAGCTGAAACCATCTCTGTACACCATCTCCTTCTGGCTTCTTAGCAGTTTCTATACACGTCCATACTTACATACCCACAGACACACGTCATGTGACTGCTCTCTTACACTGGGCATGCATGTGCTGGTGTAAACAGGAAGCGTTTGGTTGTTATTTGCAGAAATGGCTAGGCGACAATTGAGAAGCAGTTCAGTATCCATGTTGTGGTCTAGTCAGGGTCGCGTAATAACAACCTAATGAATCAGCTAAAGGCTAAATCATGATCCAAATACCCAATCAACACATGGTTTGTTTGTGAAACTCCAGTGTACTGTGGATGCCAGGGCTATCTGTGGCAAAGTTGATGTCTTTTCAAAAGAACTCGTAGTAGTATGGATGGATCCAAGTGTTTCAGCTGCTCTGAGGATGCTTGTTTCCTTTGAATACTGTCTCTGCACATTCCCAAAAAACAACTGTGGGCTCCTGTGGCTCTCTTTGTTGACTTTGTCCTGCTTCCTCCCCCAATAAACAATCCTCACAGCTGATAGTGGGCCAGGTTCGAGAAACAATCAGGACTCGTGCCCCTCTCAAGCATGCCAGGCCAATCAAAAGGCAGGGGGAAGACAAACAGAGCGGTGCAGCTGTCCTCCGAACAAAATGAAGCACTTCCGGGGCCAGCGAGGAGGACCGGGGCGCCGGGTGCACCCTAAATAGACCATTGTACTCTCCCAGAGAAAAAAACCTTCAGGATCACACAGCACCCGATTGTGGGCCCATGTGACACCCCAACACATCAACCCAACCACCCTTACCTACAAATCACACATTTACCTTCACCCACCCCAGCCCCTGCTCCTTCATTCAATCGTGTGTCCCCCCCCGACCACCCCGGTTGGTGAGACTTTATGTTGTCGTTTTCTCTAGGAGGAAGAAAAGACTCACTCCCGCCACAAATGGGGGGAATGGCTTCACTATCCCGCACCCACCCTATTCTCCAGTCTGCAGCAGACACGGAGCAAGGAACAACTCTCCACGTCTAGCCGCCAAAAACACTCAACATGCCATGGTAGTCTGACTGGGGTGTTGAAAGCAGTTCTGCATTTTAATATTCAGTGCACCACTTCATTAACATTCTATTCGAGCCCACAATAGAGACTGGAGAGGCTCTGACCCTGCAGTTCCCCCGATCAAGGTCAGCAACTAAGAAAATAAAATCTGAATTGCATCCTAGCACACAATTGGATCCTCCAGTCCTGCCATATCCCCGCTTAAGAAAATAAAATCACCCAACCCACTCCCTCCCTTCTCCGCCTCCCTTCTATGTGATGAACGTATTCACCGTGTTCTCAATAGAGCCACTTTGGAATGAAAAGACTATGCTTCAAAAGTAAAAAATTATTATTTTGATCTTACAATATGAAAGGCAAATTCATCTTCAGGACAAGCATTTTTGCAAAGTACTTCCACCACTGTGACTCTTGTAAAATTCTGGATTTGTTAAAGTTTTTATGTTTAGGTTCCACAATGCTCATGCACGCTGCACGCACACAAACACACACACACACACATGCACAAAGGCAGCCACAAAAAACAGCACTGTGAGTTCTGTAGTTCACCCCAGCAGCTTTATAACCCATGCCAACTATGCAGTGCAGTGTCTGTAAAGGTCACTCTTACTATTTACGTCCCTGCACATATGGACACACACACACATAGAGTCAAGAGAATAAATCTAGCCGACCAGTCGATTATGTGCTTGGGTGCCGTGACAAAGGGTGAGCATGTTGCTAACACGTTCCCTGTCAGTGGAGGGGCTATATGTGGGCAGACACAAAGCCTCATTAAAATACATACAGAGCCGGTGCTGCTCTGGTGGGTGGGAAAGATGCTCCATCAAGATGTCGTTACAACAACGCTATCTCCACCCACTGGCATGTATCTCCCTCACACTGTCCTCCCCCATGCCTGGACAGCACAATGGCAGGCTCCTTTATAGCCGGTGTGGGCCATTCCCTCCATTCCTCGGCGAGGTCAGGGCCTAATCCTCGGGGAGTTCTCACATTGTGTTTTAGCGAACTGGGGTCAAACTGTTTGAAACGAGGGGGTTTAGTTAAACATCTATTAGGCAGGCCCAGTGTGTTGGGGTGCGCTTGATTTATGTGCAAAGCTGTTGTGCTCAGCTGTCTCAATGCTCGGCAGCGTATTGGGCGACATGTTCCTCAAGTCCTGCATGTGTCACCGTGAACAAAAAAAAAAAAAAAAAACGCCTGAGCATACACCCCCTTAAATAACACACACTGACCCGACAATGCAACACATGTCCACGTTCACATTTGGTGTGTCTTCCGCAAGGATGGAGCGAATACAGAGGAGTCCGTGTGCCTGTCATCTTCTTTGCCACTGAGAGGCGCTGTGCTGTGTTTAGAAAAAAAAAAAAGGGGGGGGGGGGGGGGGGAATTAAAGAAAAAAAATTGCAAGGTGTTGTCAGCAGTGCCATGTAGTCCAACTGCCCTGTTAGCGAGGCTGACATTCAAAGAGAGTCGGGACGCTGACAACAATCCCACAACCCCCTGCTGAGAGAAGGCATTTCGCATGGTGGCCCGAGTGCTTTGATACGGCTCTTGTGATCCTCGCTGACGTGGCTCTGAGAAAGCACACACACGGCACACAGCCTCGGCCACCGCCATTATACCACCATTTGAACACAACGCGTTTTATATATTCCAGAATCTTCCATCGCTATTGTCACGATATCGCCTCTTTCAGCCCGCCGCGTGTTTGTATGGAAATTTGGCTGTTTCGACGTTTATTTTTCATCGCTCCTGTCCGTATCTGAAATAACTAGAGAAAAGAGGTATTACATAGCACCGGTACAGATGCATTAAAAGACCTCTTCACTGAAAGCTCCCTCTTGTCGTAAGCAAATAAAAAATGATTAAAAGACATCACTGTCCTCATGCTGCCCATTAATAGCAAGGCTGTCTCTACAATTGGGAAACGTGACTGCAGGAAATAAGTAGCGACGCAGGTTAGTGAATATACAACCCACTTTCAAGACTAAAGGCAAACAAGCTCCACTAATTATTGAGGCACTATGCTGTCATTTTTCAGAGCAGGGGTTACTGAATGGTTGCCTATTACTTCACTCTCCCTGCACCCAATGCTTAAGATAATGACCAGTTACTAATTGGTGCTTATACCTTATATCAGTTTATGCAGAATATAATTGCAGCTATTATGGTTCGAAATAATCATTTGAATTAGCATGTTTTGGTTAAAAAAACAACAACAACAACATGCTGAATAGAAGTACGCAGTATTTTCCAGGACAAGGTCTCAGTGTCGAGTCACCACCGGTTGATTCATTATTAACTCGAGGGTTCAGGGCCAGAGGCGATGGCTTTCCTGTCATGCTGTGGTGTCAGTGCATCTCCTACACCAGCTAATGGGATGTGTGGTGTGTTTACGTGCATAATGTAGACGTTTGCATGCGTGCGTGATTTCCGCGAAGTGCACAAACTAGAGGAGGGAGGTCTATATTCTATGCAGATCACGCTCCCCGTGCTTCAGCAGCTCTTCCTTTGTGCCGGCCCTTCCGTCAGCTGTTGACTTCCTAAGTGTCTCAGACAGCCGTGTTTCTGTCTGCGCCTCTGTCCACTGCCTTGTCCTGCTCACATTTCTGAAGTCCGCTGACTGCTAATGGCCGTGTCCAGACAAAGAACCCACTCTGTGGCCACTCTGCGGGGCCAGGCCGGAGGCCAGGGACAACCAGGAGGTGGGGGTGTGAGGAGGGGTGGGGGTGGGGGGGGTTCCAGGGAGGAGGTGACACAGGGTGGGCTGGGTTTGGATGGGGGGGGGCTGAAGCCGGGAAAAGCGCCCGGCACTGCCTGCCTCTCTGCACTCATGTCACGCTTGTGTGACAACCACTCCTCTGTGCTTGTTTGAACTGTCCCTCCCAATTAGCACTAATAAGTCACTTTGTAAGGATGAGCAAGCATAGTGTTCCCAATCACCCCCTGGTTCACATAGGCATAAACAGATTTGTGCACAAAACGCAAACACGCACATCCCCCCCTCTCCGATTCCTCCCCGGGCTTAGCAGCCCATGAAAATCCCAGAAGCACAACCCCACTAATAGACAGAGGAAGTCCAAAACACATCTCGTTCCCAGCAAACAAGTGCCAGTAAAGAGGCAAATTAATGACAAGTCGTTTGAAGGGTTTGCCTGAGAATAATTTTACTCTGGCGTCTCACTACCACTGAAGAATTGATTAGATCCCTGCTCAATGAAAGTGCCGGAATCAATAAAGAGCCGAGCAAGGCATGCTCCTTCCCAATTTATTCACAGTTTCAAACTAATAAGAGAGAGAGAGAGCATCGCTGACAGGTGAGGGGCCTGCTCAAACTAAAAGCCGGTGTTAATGGCTGAATGGCAGGTGTGCCCCAGTTCATGGCGGAGCTGATACTTTATCACATCAGCTCCAGTGTCTCCCATCCTCTATCCAGGTTTTCACTTCACCGTTGTCAGACTAATAAACTCTACCTTCATTAAATATGACGCATAAAAGGAGGAATAGTTATTTAGTTCCATGATTCAAAGTTCAGACGTGAGAACAGACGCGTCGAAGAAAGAATGAAGAACTCTGCAGTAATGACTTCACTTGTGTGTTGTCAAAGTAGAGACTGAAGGCCTTAGTCAAGCTCGGCTGTGCTCGGCTGTTTCTTGTTGCTTGCTTGTTTATTGTTATGCAGAAAGCAGAGGAGGTATTAAAGGCAGATTTCGTCCGTATTTTAAATGTGGTGCTGAAGATTAGAGCGCTTGCCAAACACTGTGGAAACACTTAATTGATTTCCTTTGGACTGTTTACCTCTACTGTAGCCCTCCTAGAGCCCAGCTCCCGCGCATGCACACACACACACACACACACACACACACACGTAGAGTACAACCCTGGCCCCATTGACGCCAACACAGGCCTGCCAAGAGTCTCATTAGTATTCACAGCAGTGGCATTTGCCAGCCTGAGCGTTGCCGTGGTGATGCTGCCCACACAAGTGATGATAAATGGTGCTTTCAGCTTCTCTGCCTTCCATAGAGCAGAGCAGGGAGCTGAGGAGTTGCTGGCTAGGACCCAGCTCCAGCCGCAGCTAGCAAGGCCTCATCCCCGACACCGGGCAACTGACGCATGACTACACAAGCCTGGGGCTGCTTGAAGGCTTTGGGCACAGGGGAGTGGTGGGTAAGAGGGGTTTGGTGCTGTATGGCCTGTGTGTGTGGATACGGTGAAAAGAGATTTAGATTTGTGTGTGTATGTGTGCGTGTCTGAGGGGGAGGAGGGCATGTTGGGAAGAAGTGTGTGCTTGAACTTGTTATTGTTGGCAAAAAAAAGTGATGTCAGCTTCAGTGTCTCTCGAGTGTGTTTTGTTTCCTGAGATTTTTTTTTTTTTCAAAGTTATGTGATAATCTGATAATACATCATCAGTGTCATAAAACATCTGACTGAAAAAAAAGAAATATACTTTGATATTTTCAACTCCTATTCATTTTCATCATATGTAAAAAAAAAAAAAAAAAAACTAAACTAAACTAAAAAGTGCATCTTTTGAAAAATATTGCAAGATAAAATGACAAGCAAGGCATGGGGGAAGTACCAGACATATTTTATTATCAAAATTATAATCATAATAAAATATTTGTCATTCACATATGATACGATCATTTACATTCACATAAATCGTCAATAAAAAATCCTCATATAAAATGATCAAACAATTAATACATAAAATTGTTAATTAAACCCAATGATTGAATTCATCTGTTAAATTGACTTAATCTTTAAGACATTTTTGGGATATAAGTGACAACTGTCATTTGTAACTGTTTGCATCAAATAATAAAATGCTACCTTATTAAATATATTCTTTTGAAGGTTAGTGAGTCAAATGCTTCCCCCAGCAATAGAAATAACATAATTTATGAAATACAGTCAGCAGGCAGACAATCTCACTGCAGCGTTGCACAACCATAACTGATTATTGTGTGAATAATCATTTCATAAACAAAGTGGAACAAATGACTATCAAAGCCACTGCAGGCTGATTCAGTCCCTCTCCGGTCTGTGTTTGCTGCAGGTGTCACAGCGAGGGCTGTTTGAGCCCTAAATCAGCGTAGACAAACAGAGGGTTAAGGTATCCAGCTACACTTTTCCTTCCCCAGAGCCCTGCACACATACACATGTGTAAGCACCGAGAGCGAGGAGGCTGAACCGAAATCCCCCTGATCCTAGTTAAACAGAGGGAGACGCTGTTATTCCCACATTATGGTGCAGGGATACGTGGAGCATTAAGGGCCCGCCTGATTTCAAATTGCGGCGTCTTATTAGAAGTAGCACATCAACGGAAGCACACTGTATCTAATGCAAATATCTAGATTTAGCATCGGTAAAAATTATGAACATAATATTAGTTTATTGTGAAGCACATCAACCTCCTTTTTTATTTGTTTTTTATTTTCTTGGTTGTAATTTCATATGTTTATAGAAAATATATGCAAAGGCATGCTGAAGGTTGAACAAGGACTATTTAATGCATAAAAAAATGTTGAGAAAAGAGGTCCATGCTAAATTATTTTAATCCAATTATCTCCAAGTTGTATAACTTAGAGTTGTTTTATTTCTACTTACATAATCCTCCTACAATATTCCAAGCATGACAGAGATGTTCTCTTCATCTTTTTTCTCCTGACTCTGTTAAATTCACAACTAGGCAGTGGACACGTCTAATGAAACTACAGTAATTCTCGCCCAGACCACGAGCACTGCCGTCCTCGGTCGAACTTGTGGTGGTGGTGGTGGTGGGTGGTGTTAGAGCTGCCATCCCTTCAAAAGATGGCCTGACCCTTCCAAAATCAAGCCTGATTACCCATCTCTAGGACACTAAGAAGCGCCCGACTTCAAAAGGAGCAGAGACAATCACGGGTGAGGGGGGGGGTTGGTTCAGAAACCTCAGCCTCTGTGCTGCGGTGGTTTTGGGCCAGACCCGAACGACGGTCTCAGCCAGGGGGCCGGGGGCTATCAAAAGATAAATGTATTTCTCTGTTCCATTATTCATGATGCGAGGAGGTGGGGACGGAGGGAGCAGGGAGCCAGAGGCTTAGCGCAGCAGTGGATCCCTCCTCAGCCTCGTCAGGGCCAAGGCCCCCACTGCACCCACACCCTGGTGCAGGAGAGGGCGAGCAGGGCGGGGTGGGACGGGCGACAGCTGTGAGGTGAGAGAGGGATATAGAGAGATAATTCAGTAGTATGTATTCCCACACACACTCACATAGAACATCATAATTTAGTCCGATTTGAGATACATTTGTATGATTAAAATATATATACGTATAATCATTTAAATCAGCTGATCACTTCATGTTTTCCCAGTCAGTGTCTGCTCAAGTGTTTTTGACCTGCATCAGACCGAGTGGCTGAATAACCTCTCAGCTGCTGATTAAGTATTAAGGGTCTGGGCAAATATTTTGGTCACATATTGGACCTGTGCGACCGAGTGAATGGAAAAGTGAGCTTTTGTGCAACTCGTCTCAGATCTGCGAGAAAAGCAGATTAGGATGACCCCGGTGTCACTCATTTGGAGATGAGTCATTGTCGAGAGAAACCAAACACACTGGAGAGAATGTCAAACAGCAGCGAGAGATAAGCCTCATCTATGTGCTGCTGTTTTCATTTTTTTAAAGGCGATGATTCTCTTTTAGGTGGCTGGTTTAGATTTTCAAAAACTTTGTCAAATATTCTTTTAATTACATTTGATGCAAACATTTTCATTCCAGTTTAATTTTTAAGTAAATAGCGATTAAGGGAAAAAAAAAAAAGAATGGCGTCTCACAACGGTGGAAACTACCTGTTAGTGTTCTAAACAAATGCTTTCTAAATTGTTTTATAATTGCACATAATTGAACGCGCCCTGTGCAGTGTTGCTGTTTTATGCCAGTATTTATTCTCCGCAGAATTACACAGGCTTTGTGTTTGCATCAACAATGGCAGCCAGAAACCAAACGGAATGTGTAAACCAAAATGTGTGACAGTGTAACTCGGGGATCACAAAGCACACGTTTTACTATTATTGATTTTATTTAACCTATGGGCACATCATGCATTCAACAGAGCAGAGTTGATGTCACGTCCATTGAAAATTGCTTCTCCCTCAGCACAAGTGTTCCCGTTGCTTATATTTACACGCCGGAGATACATTATGGAGGCATAAAATGCACACACACCGATGCTTGGGAGAAAAGACGAGCTCTGTGACAGAGTGGAGGGTGGTCTGAACACATCAGTACTCATGACTCCATGCTGGGATCATTTGTTTCCAGATAAGAGGGCGCAAGGGTGGGAAAAGGGGGGAATATAAGACAAGCGGGAGATGTGTGCTGTGTGGGAGTCGCTGGCGTGATGTGTGTGTGCACTCAGATGAGTGTGTTTTATCTGTCCCTGTGTACTTGTTTATGTGGATCTCTATTCTTGCTCGGCCACTTTACGCGTCCTGGCCTGAATTACCCACAAGAGACAAAGGGCTTCATATTTGCGCTTGCATGTCAAGGATTACTTGTTCCATTGAATGTGTCCCCCATTATCTGCTTATCACTCTCTGTGCTCTTTAATCTCTTTCTTGTCTCTGCTCAATGGCTTCCTCTCACTGTCTCCCCATCACAAACGTAGCCTTTTCTCCCCCTTCTATTTTTTAACACTTACAAAACTGAAAAGGCCCGGCCCAGTCTGGGCCACCTGGAAGCACCAGTGGAGCTTTCTCTCCCAGGGCCTGGCTCCCTGCCACCAGCCAGCTGTAGCATTGTGAGTGGCCCATCTCAGTTAATTCCATGCATTGCAATTGTTGCCGGGCACTGTTTACAGCCACCTTCTACTCCGCCTGGGTAGCCCCTCCGATTGTCCCGGGGCCTCCCTTGTTTAATACTGTTTTGCAAGTTATTAAGCCCTGGAAGTCCATTAATCACAGTTCACGGGCTGTGTAAGCCCACACAAGGCAGCCAGAGGTGGGGGATGGGGAGGCACACTCGCTGTCCTCAATGGGCTTAGACGGTGGTCCATTCAGATCCCTAACAAGATCATTACCACTAACTAAATACAAACCTGACCCCGCGACCCGCTGGGAAATTACGTAGGAGCTTCCCGGTGCAAGACATTAATACACACCCCGCCACCACCCGTCTTCTCCACCCCTCCCGTTTTCCTGCACCAGTGCGTAAACGCCCACCCCTAAAGTCTCCCACTGCAACCCAAACCGCCGCTCCCCCCCGCCCCTCCTCTCTTGTCCATTCTCACTTTCTTGCCAATGGACAGAAAACTAAACCTGTCATCAAAAGGGGCCTAATCACTGCTGTGATTGTGGTAAACCAAGCCTGACAGACATTTCACTGAGGCCTCAATGGCCACATCAGTGCCACCTCCCTAGCCGGCCCCCCCCCACCCCAACTCTTCTTTCTCTCGCTTTCTCTCAGTCCCTCGCTCTCTTTTTACCAGGCCTCTGGCCAATGAGCAACAAACACCCGGGGGCTTTTCAGATTACTTGACACACTGTGTCCACTTTTGGGAGGGAGACCACCTGGTAAGCTCATTTTAATACAAAACCAGTTCAGTCTCCTCTCCCTTTTTTCCCCCCGACTCTTCTAATTCCGCCTCTCAAGCCAAGCTACCACCATGAATTCTGTCTAATCCAGTGACCCCCACAGAACATTCCTGGTTTTACACCCCTCGGAAGAGGCTGGATTTGGGCGGATTACATGCTTCCAGTTCTGTTGCGAGGCACCTGTGACTGGAAGTGGAAGGGAGGACCAACGATGACAGTGGAACATAGAAAGAGAGGAATTCAAGAGAACGAAAGAGAGAGAGAGAGCAAGAGATCCTCTCATTTTTCTCAACCTTTCACCTTTCCTGTCTCTGCCTTCACCTCTACACCTGTAACTCTCCTCCTCCACTGCCATGGTGTGGTCACTGATTGGCCCTTGGATGAGGGCGGGGTTGTGTGAGGAGGGATGACAGTGCGGGGAATGAAGGATAAGGGTGGAAGGAGACATTAGTTGGGGGGGGGGGATTCTGACTGACTTTCACTTTAGCCCCCTCAGCTTATGTTAAGATGTTGTCACTTTCACCATCTCAAGTGTTGCCACTTCACATGCTGGAGCTTAGCATTAGCGATGGGTCCTACGGGGGCCGAGGGAGGGAGCAAGGGCAAGAGAGGGAGGAAGTCTGGGAAGATTTCCATTTTCAAACAAGCACAACTTTGTCACACTGTCACCTGACTGCCCCAGCACCCCCTTTCCAGCATCTCCCAACTTCCTGTCTTCATGTCTCCCTCTCTTCAGTTGCCGCTCTTCATCTCTCTTGACTCTTTAAGACGACGTTTCCAGCCGGAATTCCTCTGCCAATTTGAAGAATTGTATCTCACAGTCTTTTGAGTTTCGTGGGTGAGGCGCTTAATTGTTTCGCTCCTCTTCTTCTTTTCTTTTTTTTCCCCCACCATCTCACGGCAGCTGCTTAAGCTGTGCATGCAGTCATAGATGTGCATATTTTAAATTAGGTGTAATATCCCCCACTTTAATCCGTGATAAGATCTCAATTGTTCCATGATGTGAAATGGAGATGCAGCGACAAACCAGGGCTGAATTAAATGGAAATCTTAATTTACCTGGATATTATCTTCCAGTGAAATATAATCACTGACTGAATAACTAGGCACACCAGCAAATTCTTAATTGACTCTTAATGATTGTCATGGAGCATATGCTGGGGTGTCGATGCAGAGATTAGGGAAAGACAGTTCCGTACAAACAAAACGGAAAACATTTTTGCCGGAACATTCGACCGTGACCACGCGCAAACACGCACACATAAATGCACTCGTGTTTTCAAATTATCCCCTCTGGAAAACATAAGTATAAATACATAATTACACACAAAGTCTCGCGGCATATGCCGGGCGTGGAGTGTCTGCCTGGCGCCACATCGATTGTTCCTCAACACTGACCAATTCTAAGCTCATAATGATGATCTCTGGCACGACAAGTGATTTTAACCTGCCTGCGGGCCGCCCCCGCACCAAGTCACAGATCAGCTGCCCCGCGTAAACAAAAACATCAGGAGAGCGTTCCGCATTTAAGAGCACGCTAATTACAGTCATTCCCATCTGAAGTACTTTCTGCCGCAATTTGCTCAGATCACCAAAACCTCCAATCCCCTCTCGTGTAAACAAATAAACTCTCACGCAACAAAGAGATAAAGCAAATAATAAAATAGACACTGGCGCTATCGGAACTCGCTGGGGGCACTGTATTTGAAGTAGGCTTCAAATAGTATCATGCTACTCTACAACGTTGAGTCCCCGCGTGCACGTCCTCAGTGAGGGCTGTTGTCGAAGTGCTCAGAGAAAACAAATCGATCGCTGGAATAATTAATGCACGCATAACAATAAAGACATAAAATAGTATAAAACAACAATATATTTGTATTTGACATGTTAAATACACTTTGATCACTGCAGGGGAGGTGGGGTTTTGTACCCAAATTGCTTCGTTCCTGGTCGACACTGACTGAACCGAATCCTAATTCACGTTTAAGTGCTTTTATTTGATGCTGCCTGTCTTACAGGCAACGTGAACGTCACCGCTCACGCTGTTTTTCCCATGGAAAGCATTCTAACACCAGGATGTAAATGTTCTAATCCCCGCTCATATCAACGTGAAATGCAGAATTTAAGTACACAAGCAAAGACCACTCAGTGACCACTGCGACCAGAAACAGTCAGCATGCAGTTATGAGTGTCTCGGTAGATGTTTGAAATGAGTTGTTGCCCATCTAGACTAAAATGCAGCCTGGGAGTTTTCAAACTAAAACAAGGCCAGCAGTATTTTCAGATGTCTATGTTGTAGGGGCTCTCTGGAGTAAACTAATACAGCCTTAAAATGTTGAATAAGCAATATTTAAAGGTCCTGCTCCAGCTTCTCTAATTCTGTTCTTAAAGTTAAGTTAGGAGCTCAACTAATTAATCCAGTTATCAAACAGTTCCCCTCTCCTTTCTGTTGCATATTGATAATGATGACCTATTCACCACCTCCTGCCCAGTATCCCTCCATTTCTGTGTATCATAAACTAGGCACCATGGCTGATCCACGACAACAGATGGGGAGGGATGAGGTGGGGGTTGAATGTCACCACAGCCCCTCTCCAGCCCTCCAGGTGAGTGTGTTTCTCCAAACGGCGAAGGAAATGAAGCGCAAATGATGGAGTGTTTGTTTTGTGACATTTTGTCTCTCCGCGGCCTCATCAGGGCCGAGGCTTGCGCACGTCAAGTGTTAATTTGGGGCTCCTGCCGAGCGTGAGCCTGTCAGCGGTGCCGGCTCGGAGAAGGGAGGTGAGCTCTTGCAGAAAATGACCCTTCTGGTCTGATTGTCTTCTGGCCCTCAGAATGGCACTGAGAGCAAAAACAAAGACATGGCGTGGGAGAGCAAGCGAGAGAGAGGGAGAGAGGTGGCTGACTGCTAATGCACCTTGCAGCAATTAGAGAGGTTTACCTGAGTGTGTGACCATGGCAAACACACACACACACAAAGGATCCACCCCCTTTTAAAAAGCACATACTGCACACTCAGGTGAATACATATGCACCAGCTGATGTCAGCATGGGCAGCAACACTGTTTCCAGTTAAAACAAACACTTTCACCATGGCCCATTCCAAGTAGATGGCTTCCTGCCACCGTTTAACCCAGTGATTAATTGGCCTGGGTTTGCGGTAGTCCGGCCCTTTATTCTGTTAAACTTAAACAAAAAAGACAGGCCCCTCTAAAGATTACAGCAGCACATTAACCACAAAGTGAACCATGAAATTGCTTTTTCCCCTCCTGCAGTGTTGTCAGTGTGTAGTGGTCACTGCCAGTCACGGAGGAGGGTGCACAGGCATTAGTGTTACGTCACAACAAAACCACAAAGGGGCTTATAGCCGATCGGTGCAGAGCAGCTGACCAGAGGAGGTCAGTGGTGAAACAGAGCCAGGTTTTGGCGCTGAGAGAAAATCCCCCACTGTGGTGGTGATACGTGCACACTGATTTATTTGTTGGAAAGTCAAGTCCCCCCCCCCCCCCCCCGGGAGGGGGGGGCCCCCCCCCCCCCCCCCAAGTCCAGAGCGTCAAATATAAAGGGCTGTCACAGTGGAAAGAAAGGTTAATTCTGTAATTATTTCAGTGTGAAAAATAAGTAATATACCCTTTGCCTTTTTCCATCATTCCCTAATTCACTTGGAAATTCATTTTCTTTTTTTCTCACTCCAGCTAGCCCAATTCAATCACTTGAGTTCATCTGTCTGTGTTATGCAAATCTGAACGGCGGAGATTGAACCCATTTGAATACCTGGTTCAACTCGTGAGCGGAGGGGCTGATAGAAAAGATGAATTCTTCCGTTTCAATATGCCTCCCTTTTTCACCCAGTCGTGCGGTATCAAGGCTACCTTTTTCACGGTGCTCTCATTTATTTTAGCCCATTGCACAATGCTGCTCTGGCAGTCAAATGTATGAATAAGGAGAAGGAGTCGCTCTCTCTTGCTTTCTCTTTCGCATGCTTTGCAGAGAGGCAGATGTCTGTATCTAAGATCATGGACACTGGCAGTGGAGACCAGAGAAGATCATTTTTTGACGAAGTCAGAAGAGGGTTTATTCTGAGCTGAGGGACGCCCAAATAGCCTCCATGGCTGCGGCTAGCTATTTTTCTTCAGAAAATGGAGGCAAAAATATGTTTTGTCAGGGTATCAGGGTTGTGTTGGACTTGGCTGATACAGCATGCTAGCTTCATGACATCCTGGTCATGAGCTGTGATTGACAGGCGGCTCGAGGCCGATGTCTTGGAGGGATGCAGACATAACACCATTACTCCAACTTATCCCTATAGGAATAAATCCAGGCAGCCAGGGGCACAGCAGGAGGCTAATAGACTAGCCCAGAGGAGCCCCCCCTTGACAACTGATGCATTGTGTCAAGGCCTTGTCTCCTTCACACACATTAAGGATCACATGCCACAATTTCACAGTACAGCAGGGGGACCCGGCCCTCATCCCAGGACCTGATTTGCCGGTGATGGATGGTGTTGACAGTTACAAGCCGAGTACCAAGTGGAGCAACACAAAGGTCAAGGTTGAAGCTGCCAGTGTGGTCTGGCTAACAATGGAAGGTCTCCATGGTAAGAAAATGCTGTTTATGCTAAACACTAACTATGCAGCATGTTAATATGCACACAAATGGACTTTTTTTAGTCATTTGAAGCCACACTTTTTGTTACACAGGCAGGGTTGCTAATCCCAGAATTTAGGAACCAGACATTTATGAGCCTATGGCTACAATTTGGAATATTTTCTGAAAAATAAAAATCCGGGATAAAGGAAAATAATTGCTCAGAAATTTCTTGCATGAAGAAACCAACTTCATTCATATTCCAGGTAGTGGTGGTCATTGTAGTCTGGGCCAGAATCAGTCTGAGAAGTGCAGAATAAAACAGTTCTTCCCACTGCAGTGTCCTGCAGGAGTGAATTTCTTCAATATAGCACTTCAGGTTGAAGACATTTCTCCTGTCATTTTCCTCCAGTACTTCAGTGTAATTCTTTTTCCCCCCCTCTCCTCTCCCTTCCATTTTTTTCCCCGGCGACTGCAGTATGTGGCAGTCTGAATTGTGTGTTATTACCCAGCAGGAGACAATATCATTACCACATATTTGCTGTCAAGGGTCTGCAAAGAATGGTGCTGTCTTGGGCCTCAGTGATCTAACAACCTCACACAGGGCTCCAGAATTACCCACTCCTGGCTGGGGGAAGTCAAACACTACCAGTTAGAGAGGGGAGTGAACAAAAGAGAGGTACCTCTGCCGCCGCCGCCGCCGCCACCCCTTCTCTCGCCCTCTC